>BQNB010040098.1:0-47628 GCA_026074375.1 Tanacetum coccineum
AATGTGGTATTTCATTGGCAAACACATTATATCCAGTATCGTATTGTACCTGTTCCAATGGCTCAGAATCAGTGCATGAGTCTGCATTAGGAACCTCCTGGATCTTTTCCATATAGCTGTAATGTGCTTCCAACTCTTGTTCATCAATCTCTTCATCCGTGTCTGCTAGCCAGTCAGATTGCTCTGCTTGAAGTTGAACACCTTTCTCAGCTTGTTTACACAGCAACATCTTTTCCTTGTGATACGTGGAGTCTTTAACCCATTTTGGCTTCCTGTATTCTTTAGCAAAATGACCAAATTCCTTGTAGTTAAAACACTGTATCCCAAACTACTGCACTACTTGACCACCTACAGTGTCCCTAGCCCTAGCAAAATTCATTACCTTATGCTTCCTAAACTGTCTAGTCTGATTGTCATTCTTGTACCTTGAAGTAGTATCCACATTTTTGTTTCTGGTGTTTGAGGAAGTTCTGAGGTTATTGTTGGTAGGTTTGTAGAGTTTCTTGTAGTACTTTGTAATGAGAGCCAAATTTTTCTGCATTTGCATTTCCTTATCCTTCTGAGCTTGTTCAGGATCACTGTCTTCATCAGAAGGTAACTCAGATAGAGGTGTGATTGGTTTGGCTATCTCTTTGCCTTTGTTTCTTGTAGTTGCATGAGATATGGTTGGAAGTGAGGCTTTTGATGTTGGTGCATATGATTTGTAAGGACTTTGATGAATTGATAAAAGGTCTGGAAGTGTTTGAGCAAAGTAGCAACAAGTGCAAAATGGGTTTTAGCATTCTTGGCCCATTCCATTCAGCAGACGGAGTTACATTAACTTTCTTTTTGTATTGTTTCAGAATGTCAAAAGTTTGTGATATTGAAACTTCATCCGAACTTGTGTTTGCTTGACAATTGTTACAAATCTTGACCATCTCTGGTTGAAGTTTTTGTTGAAGAATTTGAACATTGACTTTGCATCGTATCAACATGTCAATATTGTTTCCTTCTGATCATTTATTTCATCATCTTTTAGAATCTTGTGTAGTAAGAACACCAAATAGTTTTCTTCCTCCCCAACGTGAGAGGGAATTGAACCAAACTCCCAAAATAAGTTTTGTTTACATCTTTGAATAGTGAGTGAGTTCACCTTGGTTTGTAGCCTTATCGATGGCTTCCGACATTTCTTGAGCTGTCTGACATGCATCAATAGTGAGTATATTTCATCTCCAATCCATCAATATCATATTAATCGCTTCTTTTTCTGATTCAAAAAAATGAGCTCTGTTTTTTCAATAACCGACATCGACCTGTGTTTGTTCAATAACTGCTGGGAGAATTCTCTTATTGCTGGACAGCTAGTGTTAGGATATCATTTCATCACCAAAACACAAAAATAAGAAAAATAGATTTTTAGAGAGAGAAAAGTAAAAACAAAGAAAAATGTTACTTATGTTTCACACAAAAAAAAAATGAGAAGCAACAACACACCCACATCCCCCCAAAACTTGGAAGAGGGCAATTTAATAGTTCCACAGAGTGGACTATTCTAGTTGGGCTTTGTAGTTTGGGACCAGTACATATACAAATGGTCTGAGCCCGAAACTGTAGGCCCAACTACTATCTACTTCCTTCCCGAAAACTAACGTTTTCCCTATACAATGCTCGGGATTGTTTAATGACCATCACGTTACTAAATATCACTGCTAACAACTCCCCCCTAAGGGGTGACTCATACAAATCGTGGATCCCTTCTTGTTGACGTCTTGAGACTATGGAGCCTTGTATTTCTTGGGAATTCTTTTGAAGATCCATTTGCATGCTTGTGATCTTGGATCTTGATCTTTAACTTGATATACTTTGACAAAATACTGATATCGTGGTCTTTGGCCTTGATTTGTCTTGACTACTGAGATATCTAAATCTTTATCCTTGTTTCTTTATGCCGCCTTGCGATCTTGTGTCTCCACCCTCATGCTCAAGATCTTGAGAAAGCTTTGCTACAATCTCCCTCAACATTTTACTTTTTAACATGTATTTTAACTTGAACCACAAAATGTTCTTATGAGGAAGGCTATGTTCGATCAGAGATTGCGGGAAGACTTTGATAATTAAGCTTTCATCATGAATATAATCTTTGTGGGTAATGAAGCATGAGGTTCTTGAATCTTGACTGGCGAAATGACTATGAACTGTACCATTAGTCAGGAAAACCTGCAAGTATAGGTTAGAGATAAACATATATGGACGAAAGTGTCTTTGTCACTTCGTCGAATATGGTTGTAATAACCACGGTTCCCCGTTAATCAGTGTAAATACTGCCTGTGATCAGGTAGAATTCAAAAGAATCTCCTTGACAGGGTTTCGCAGCTGCACTAGCCGTTCTCGTTACCGGAGCATCTCAAAGCAGATAACACGGTAAGAGTGAATCAGATAGTTACTATCTTTCTGATTGAGTCGTCAATTCTATCTACTGTGGAAACAAGTTTTATTCATGTAGAAAGTCGCACCATCATTCTTTCCAGTTGACACAAGTTGATTCATATAAATCTCGCAATCCACCTACCAAGGAAGCTGTATTTATTTTGGCTCAAGAATGTTTCCTTCTTCACTTGAATACTAAAGAAGTATCACTCTGATGTTCGGCAAATTTCACAAGATAATGCTAGGACCTTAATGATACCAAATGTGTATAATATGTACAACATATGTATAATGGAATTTGTGACCTAGTGAGGATTTTGATGGATCTCGTTGGCTCCAGACTCTATAGGTGCACATTTGTTATTTGGGTAATCGAGCTGAGCGACTCGCCACCTATGTCAATAATCAAATCGATCTCGAATGGAGATATGCAGATAGGAAAATGTGATGGATCTCCGTAAAAATGAAACAGAAATCTTTTGAGAATTCAATTGCTAAAGGAGGGCTGTGCTTGCCTCACTGGGTCCAATGATGACTTTGCTTCAATATCAGAATCATCTTTGTGATTACCGATTGATTGATTCATTGACCCCGGTTTTTTCTGCCTAGAGGTTGATATGAGGGGCCCCATTTTTCTTTTCGTGTTCACCCCTTTAACCTTACAATTCTTTTCATATCCTCAACCCCATTCAGTGCTAGACCGAGACTTCAAGACTAGAACCTTGTAGGATTAATTCCAGCACTAGCTTCCATCCAGTCGGCAACTTTCCTTATTCTCACTTCTACTGCCTTTTTTTTTCAATCAAACCTAGGACTATCTACTCTATCTAATGGAGTGTTCCTGGGTAGATACCCTCCGTTTCTGGCTGTATCATGGAACGAATAAACCTAACCTTAACCAGCCTTATAGACACCCTGAGAAATAACATTGGTCGGTTAATGTCACTCCTTATGAGAATATTCCATAAGAACCATAAAACCCATTTGATGAAAAATCAATCACGTGTCTGAGAAATCATTTGATACACATGAGAGAGTTTCCAAGAGGTTACCAAAAGCTCCCCCCTACTCATATGCAACATATTATGAAAGATTTTTAGCACATGCGGAGGTTATAAGGAACGCACTAATAGATGAAGATCTATCCATTATTAATCCGTCTCGGGATTCTTATTTAATATATTTGATTCACTTTTTACTCACTATTCTCTCCCCGATCAAAAATTGCATATGAGTTTACAATTTTTGACAATTAGTGAATTAAAAAACAAGTTAATGTCCTATAATTCACATGAGTCTAACTAAGTCTTGGGAGAACAAGAGTGCATGCAGAATGAATCATATTATTATACCCCCCTCAATTATAGAATATTATTGAAAACTTGGAGTGGGAGTTTGTTGAGCACACAATTATATGAAAGCATTTGAAATTTTTCTATTTGGAGAATATCTGAAAAATTGTGCTCAAACAGTAAAAATATTTGAGATATATCTTATCTACCATCATTTTCCTTAACTTCTCTTGACATTCAAAACTTTGAATGTTTAAAGACTTTGCCAAGACCGAGATGATATGAGCATCCCGTTGTTTAGGATAAATAAACATAATCGACATTTTCCTTCTTTAAAGACCGATCCTAAAGCTGACATTTACTTAGAAGTGTAGAGAAAAAATGAAAGGACATGATTTTGAAAACATTTGAAAACTCTCGCTTCGAATACTTCGATTTAATCACCTGTGTTAATATAAATCAACATTTCTAGGTCTCAAATGTTATCGATTGTCAGAGACAATGTACGAGAAGATTCTTTTTGTATTTTTTGAAATTTTTTTGATTTTGGTATTTTTGCTTTTTATAAGTTTTTTTAATAATTTTGTATTTTCATTTTCTTTTTGGTTTTATATTTGTATTTTGTTTTCTTGATAAATGATATACAAAGAATTATGAGATTTTGCAAGACGTTCAAGTTCTTTGAGATAAACTGGCGCATACCAAGGCACGAACCAAAATAAGTTGAATCGGTCATACTGAAGAGCTTCTTGGTGAAAGTAGTCGGGCCAGTTGTAATTGCCGTCTTGACAAAATACAGTTCAATCGTACCCTTTTCCACGTGTTCCTTGATGAAATGGTAGCGGACAGCGATGTGTTTTGTTCTTGAGTGTTGGACCGGGTTGCAGGATATGGCTATGGCTGATTTCGAATCACAGTAGATTGGAATCTTGTTGAAGTGAAAGCCATAGTCCGTTAACTGTGTCCGCATCCAAAGGACTTGGGAGGCACAGCAAACGGATAGAGACACATATTCGGCTCCGCGGTGAGACAGCGCAGTCACATCTTGTTTCTTTGAGGACCAGCTAACCCAACTTTTCGCCTAAAATTAGCTTCCCCCCGGAAGATACTCTTGTAGGTGTCCTTTACATCCCGCATAGTCAGCATCCGAAAAGTCCGGTTAGTTCAATACCAAATCCTTCGAAATACCAAAACCCGATATTAACGGTTCCCGGAGAATAACGAAAAATCTTTTAACCTCCTTGAGGTGCTTCTCTGTCGGTTTGGCCTTATAGCCTGGTACCGAGCAATAAACAAGTATGCATGTTACAATGTCCGGTCTACTAACGTAAGAATACATTATGGCACCAATCATGCTTCCGATAATTTGTTGCATCGACTGTGAGAACCCATTTTTTGATCAAGTGTCAAGCTTGCTTTGATCTCCATTGGAGTCCCACGGGATCACAATTTCCGATTTCAGGAACAACAATTGCGTCCTCGTATCCCTCGGTGGGAGCCTGGAGCAATTCCGCCATAGTTCGATTATCAGCCATCGTATCTTTGGGAGGATCAACAAGATGAGGAGGAACTTGTTGTTGCTGTTGTTGTTGTTGTCGACGAGCTTTAGAACGAGTGCGCATGCACTAAAATATAGAACAAGAAGAGTATTTTTGGTTTTTTAGTTTATTCCCAATCTATTTTAAACGAACAGGAACCTAAAACTAGACAACTTGAAACCAAATAGTCTACTTACTTCACGGTAGCTCTCAAAATGATAAACGCACAGGTGAGAGGAGGAGTAGGAATAGCGCGAAGCTTATTTCTCCTTTCGGGTCGTAGTTCCTAGGAACAACCCTCCTTATACCCACTTTATAGCTTGTTTAACTTTTCAAGGTGAGCCGTATATCGTAAGAGACACAAATGGTAAGTTTTAAATCTTTGATTCGAGTTGGGAACCAATAAGTTCACCGGAAGTTATTATGATAATACCTCAATTGAGAATATTATATTTTGGTATTTTTACCAATTTGTGAATTTTATTTCTTTTTTTTTATGGAATATTTTGGTTTTTCTTTTGTTTTTATATAATAATTATACTAAAAGAAAATGAAAATATTTTTGTACTTTTTATGTTTTATAGAAAGAAATATGCACAAGATGTAAAACCACAAATTGTCAAATGTAACGAATTCGTTTTTCAAAGCTCCCCGGCAGCGGGCCAAAATTTGACTCGCGCAACACTCAACCCCTTAAACACCTATCTTATATGTGATATAATACAGAGGGACGAAAATCACGCGAGAGCAAGAAAACCGGAAGCAGTATAGGGTGTCTCCGGGTCGTTATGTCCCAACGAGGCTGAAATGGAAAATCGCAAGACGATTGATGATTTGTGTTTGGATGTCACAAGGAATGATTTGGCACTAAAATTTATAACAATAAGCAAAAACACATAAAAATAGCAAAGAGAATAAACTAGAACAAGAATCAAAACTAGGAATGACAAAAACACGTTAAAACTTTAAACTAAGACACAAATAAGCTCAAATAAACTTAAGATAAGTTAAATAAGCTAAACTAACTCTAAATAAGCAAATATAAAAAGCAATTAAGCTAAATTTAACAAGATAAACACAACAGTACTAACAACAGTACTAACAGTTTTAACTACCAGTACTAACTTGGAGTTAGTACTGCTAGGCTAAAGTTAGTACTGTTAGCTTAAGGTTAGTACTGCTAGGCTAACAAGACTTAAAGGATTAATAAATAAGCAAACAAGCTAAAACAGAAGTTCACCTAACCTTAATAAGCACTTAGTAATTGGAATAAGCAACTAGAATAAACTAAAATGATAAATAAGCTAGAAAACTAAAACTGATAAACTCTTAAAATTATTTTGAAAAGGGCAAATAAGTTCTACTGAATATAGTAGACTAAAATAGGCTTAATCTACTTTAAAAAGCTAAAGAAATCTTAAATAAGTTGAAATAATAAGCTGATAAGCTAAAATGGCCCACCAGTACTAACAGTTTTAACTGACAGTACTAACTTGGAGTTAGTACTGCTAGCTGAGTTAGTACTGCTACCTTTGAAATCCAAGAAAATGAACTAGCAGTACTAACTTGGAGTTAGTACTGGTAGCTTTAAGGTTAATACTGCTCCAAAAGTGAACTAGCAGTATTAACTTATAACTAACAGTTTTAACAAGTGAACTATCAGTACTAAGTAAGAAAGTAAAGTAAACACTTTTCAACTAGCAAATAAGCAAAATAAGCACTTAAAACAGTTCTGCAGAAAATAAGAACAATAAGGAAAAGAAAAACTTACAACACCCTTGCTCAAAACAGGGTCAAACAGAGAATCTACAAGCTCTAGCTTGTATAAAACAAGCTAGTGAGAGTCCATAAGCCCATCCAGAACTGGCTTATCATCCAAAACCTAAGCTGTGGTATATTTGAGAGTGATACTTATGATTTTCTCTTAACTACTTAACTTTTTATTTTCACTTAATGAAAACAGCCTATGAGTAAGCTGTGATGAGAACTTTTTGAACACAAAACAATATGATTGAGAAACTTAACACTGGTATTGTAATATTGACTTTAAAAACTTCAAACTTGCATTAATCTTGAAAGTGTTACAAAGATGAAAGTAAAAGCTGTAAATGACTTGAAACAAACTGAAAATAAGCTAAATTATTTTTTTAAGATTTAAAAGCTAAAAACTAACATTATATATGTCAAAGGCTTTCAAAAAGCACTTATTTATAGCTGAAGTCTTCAACTTGCAGCTTGCTCTTCTTTGGAGAGCAAAAACGAAGTGTGCTTGTTGTGTGAGGTAAGTCCTAAAACAAATCCCAGCCTTCAATCCCTTTTGTGCTTCTTTTGAAACAATCTTAGCCATCGAAAATGTTTTGGGAATGGTGAGGGATTGCCAACATGGACTTTTATACAGCTGGGGGGAAAATGTAGGGTGGATGAAATGATTTTGGCTAGGGAGAGAAGTGGTTTTGCAGGGAAGAAAGTATGGGCGACATACCAGTTGTAACTGGGTTTTTGGGGCGGGAAAGAAGACTTTTTGGGGAGTTGGCAGTTTGGTCCCCTCAAGTTGTATAACTTAAATGTAATCTCTACCCGGTTTGCAACTTTGGTCCCTCCTTTCTTATAACTTTGTAATACAACTTTAGACTTGGCAGTTTTAGCCCCTCAAGTTGTATTTTCTTCATTTTGATGACTTTTGACTTTGCCCTTTCCACTCCGTGCTTGGATTTGTTTGTCTTTGGTTTTCTTTTTGCTCTTTTTCTTGAATATCCGTTTCCTGCACAATACAAATGCAAACATACAAATACAATGTATTTTTGGTATGTTTTTAGTCATTTAGGTCCGCTTAATATAGAAAATGGTATGTGTATTTAAACACATATCAAAATCCCCCATACTAAGGTATTGCCGTGTCCTCACGCAATGTTATGAAGAAAACACTCAAGAAAACTAAAAATCTTGAACTCCCTCGACTAATTACCTTGAAAAGTAGCAAAGTGTTCGTCAAGGGAAACAAAAGAATAAATAGTTTGATAAGTCCCGTTTTCACCATTTTTTTATATGTATACTAACTATCTCTAATATTTTTGGATTTTCCTTTCTTTTTCCTTTCTTAACTAACATGCTCGACTTCCTTTATTTTATCAACATTGGGATCATAGAATGAGAAGCGCCCATAGAATAATCTACGGATGTCCTGATGGATAAATTTATCGTCCCCGATTTTTCACTAGATCTAAACCAAGCAATTAAACAAGATCATTTGCCAATATAAGTCTAAATGTTAAGCACTCATACTTATGACTTGTGAACTTTTAACTCCCGACATGGATATATGATTTAAATGTGTGTACTCAATTCAACTCAACCATAGATCAACTTATTTCCATAGTCGTAATTCAAGATGAATCACGACTCAAAGCAACAACTTATTAGAACCTTGTAACTTGATTTTAAAGAACGAAAGTTTTACTGTAGAACTTTTTGCAACATTTTTATCATCATAATCATAAGTTCTTAAAGCTAGGAATGCGTTGCTTAGTTTGAACACCTACCTAGGCCTCGCTCCCTGGTAGGATATCACAACCAACGACCGGTGTTCTTAGTTTGAAAACCCACCCCGTTGCTAGCGTA
Organism: Tanacetum coccineum; assembly: GCA_026074375.1. Taxonomy (NCBI): domain Eukaryota; kingdom Viridiplantae; phylum Streptophyta; class Magnoliopsida; order Asterales; family Asteraceae; genus Tanacetum; species Tanacetum coccineum. Next base: position 8,855 of record BQNB010040098.1, read on the forward strand.
GCGGGAAATCACATCAACACCTTCTTCCTAATATGGCTAAGGATAGGTGTCTTAGTTTGAACCCTCACCTAGACCTTTCTTCTAAGCGAGATATCACAACACACCAAATCCCTAGAAGTAAAGATGTCTTAGTTTGAACCCCCACCTCGCGGTTAGCGGAGTGGGATATCACGACACATCTTTTACTTGCTCCATATACTCAAATGTATGCTTTATTGGCATAATTTTAATATTCATGCATTTTTGCATTCATATTTCGTTCATGCTTCTTTGGCATTTTAACTTTAAATTTACTAAGAACAGAAAAAATTCGTTTTAAAGAATCAAGTTACAAAATTTGAGCTTTTTCTAAAAACATCGATTGACTTAGCTGAATCAAAATGAGCACGTATGATTAGGCGGATTAAAAGCTCCAAAGGACTAGCTAGGCTCAACACGCCATATCAAGTCAAAAATTATCATATTCTACCCAAAAGAAAATCCAAAACATGCGAACAAAACACTTATTAATTTTTCAAATTTTCAATTTATCATTTTTTTGGTATTTTGGTGGTAAAAACGGTTTACGTGGTAACAATGCTGCAGGCATAATCATCGAAGATACCCCCCCAAACTGAACTAAACATCTCCGAAGTTTTGAAGGTACTACATTAATCTAAGCCATTATGAGGAATGCCAAAAGAAAAAAAACGTTAGTCGATAAGATTAGATATCGGATTCCCAAATGAAGCTTGAGGATGTGGAAACCCTTAATGATTACAAAACTAGGAGTCTTCAACAATCCGGCAATCCTGGACGATAAACAACAACAACACGAACACGTGTAAAAAACAAGTTATTCTCACTCAATAAACAACACTTATTTAATATTATAACTATGGAAAAGCTTTGGGGTGCCTCCCACGAATCGCTTGTTTGGGTCGCGATTGCTTGATCCATCACAAGGATATATTGGGTCTTGGCGAAACAAGTGGAAATTTAAAAATCATCATCGGACTTTCAATCAGTGCCAACGATAAGTATTAATTTTATGAAAGTTTCCACTCCGATGAGATACCATCCGCAATGAAAGAAGAATGATACATTGAATGCCGAGATCAAATATGGTTATCCGTCCTCCTCAAAGGAGAGTATAAGGAAGGTGGAATAACCGGATAAGCAAGAAATGGGAGAAAGATCCAACAACATACCGAACAATTCACTAGTGGGTATGAAAAATCTTGCTCCAGGATGGGATGGGTGGGTTAAAACATTAGCACATCTACGGGGATGTCTTCCACCACATCAATGTTGAATTTTCCCGAATTGGGATAATCAACATAAAACGATTCAGAACTCGAAGGTAAATAGAAAGTATCGTCATCTACGGATTCGACATCATCACTCTCAATACCGGTGGTATTGATCCGTACAGCAAGAAACAGTCAATCTCCACCATAAGAAAGAATCATTATCCGCAACGGGGATATGAGATGGAGGGGAGAGATTTCGATAGCAATTAGAATTGGCTTGAAGAAGCTTCCGGAGGTCGAGGAGAAGAGTTATCGTAGAGACAAACTTCCAAAACCGAATATCACCTTCCGGTCAAATTTCAACTTCCTCCAATTTCCTGGTGGAATGATTTAGGAAGGATAGTCACCGGCGAACTTATTGGAAAGAGAATCGATCTTAGTAAAGAATCATCGAAATGTCTCTGATTTAGCACGGATTCTACAAGATCATATTCAGCATCAAAAGAATCAATTCCGTGGAATTGAATGGAGCCTTCTAGCACCTCTTCATTATTCGATCTAACGCGCTGTAGTCGAAGCAATTTTCTTCATCAAGATCAAAGATAGGATAAGAGAAAATGAAAAAATTCTCTTTTGGAATGTCCTCCTTGGAAAATGACTCTCACTTAAGGTTAAATCTTCATCGATATCGAAGAGATGTGGTGAAATGAGAAAGGTAAAATCATATTCTTTGAAGAATCATCAAATGGAGCAAATACACACTCATCGTCGGAAAAATCCTCGAACATCAATTGGGGTTGGGACAAGGGAGTTCTCTGACACAAGAAACTTAATGAATTCGTCCTATTCTCTGCCGAATAGTGTCAAGATGCCTCGGCCCCCAAACTTAGAGAGTTAACGGGCTCTTTGGTTGTGATTCGTGTGTGATTGCAAATGGTAATAGTCCTCGTCACATCATTATCACAGTATACGAAGGGGAAAACAAAAAAATAAAAAGGGGTGGAGGGGGCGTCCAAGCAGGAGTATTGAATGTACTCAGATAGCACGTCACTTTATGATTTACACAATCTTGAACAAGTTTGCTATGCAATCTTGCACCTCACTCGATTGAGCGTGCTTAACTTCATAAAAGTTGTCCCCAATCTTGCAATAGAATTAGGCGTTTCCGCCCAAAAGAGAAACGATAAAACTGTTTTGAGAAAGCTTTTCAATCGATTTCATTAGGTCCTCTTGGGGCTTGCAAGCATCCATGCTCATGGTTGAGGGAGTGGATGATTGACGAAAATTGCGGGTTTGAAGTTGGGTCAAAACCGAAAGAATGAGGAGTTTTGACTCAACGGTTGACATTCAATATACGCATGAGGACCCTATTTTTTTATTTTTTTTATTTTTATTGTTTTACCAAATTTTTTTTTTTTTGTTTTACAATTTTCACAGCAAGATTTGCTGTTCCGATTAATGCAAATCTGCGGAATGAAATCAAGCTGTAATCCGGCTCAGGATAGATAAACTGGCTTTGAGGTGAACAGCAGTGACAATATTGAGTATCGTTCCCGCAAAATTCACACAAGATTTGCTTAGAGTGTGTGGGGTGGTGAGAGAAACTGGAGATTGATCAAAAGAGTACGGAGTTGAAAAAATCGAAATTGATTTCCATTTCATAAGTACACAACAAGACAAACTCCATCAATGAGACGACAACCGCACTTGTTGCACGTGCCGAATAACAATAAGATTATCCGTCGGTGTCCCACCCCTATCACATTCAAAACAGAGAATAAGACTCCATCAGCATTAAACAAATAAGAGGACAAGAAAAGAATTAAACGGTTAAGAGAAAAAGAAGATTATTTTTTTTGTTTTTCGGATTTATTAACAACAAATCACAATTGGACCAAAATCAGATAAGAGAACATAGAGGCCATAATCGATCTCACTTCACGGTAGCTCTCCAAATGCAAAACGCACAGGTGAGCGGAGGATAGAATAGCGCGAAGCTTATTTCTCCTTATCGGTCGTAGTTCGTTGGAACAACCCTCCTTATACCCACTTTATAGTTTGTTTATCAAAATGAGGTGAGCCGTATATCGTAAGTGACACAGAAGGCAAGTTTTAAATCTTTTGTTCGGTTGAACCAAAGAATCACACTTATAAACCTGGTAGGCAGATTGGTATATGAGAAAGGTTTTCTCTCAATAAGTCTCCCACTGTGCATGAGAAACCACACACTCCTAGATCTTGTCTTAGGTGGAAACCAACGGGTAGAATTTTCAACACTGTTAGTCTTAGGTGCAAACCTACTGGAAAGATGTTCATCGATAGCACAACCAAAGTTGACAGTGAACCTCCTAATGGTTCAAATGATGATATCACTAACCCATATGAATGCAATCAAACTCTTTATGTTAGTGCAGGTACTTCTAACTCAAGTGCAGGTACATCTGTCAATCCTTTAAAGGAAAGACTCGGAGTTTGGTTACCAAAAAGACTGATATCTCATACGTCAGGAGTTCAAGGAATTCAAATCTGATGAACATGCTTCAAATGATGTCTGTTCACATCAGTTCAGGCCTCGTTCTTTGACTCGCGCGAACTCACCCCTTATTTATGTGTGTAAATAAACGTAAACATGTATAAACGCACAGCAAGGATCAGGACCCACAAAATCAATGAAAACCGGAAGCAGTATAGAGTGTTCCCGGGTCGTTATGTCCCAACGAGGCTGGAATGGAAAATCGAGAGACGATTGATAGTTGATGTTTGAAAATGACAAGGATGTGATTGGGAACTAAACTTAATGAGCAAATGCACATAAAAATAAGCAAAGAAAATAAGCTGGAATAAGAATAAAAGCTAGAAATGGTAAACACACTTAAAACTTTTAAACTAAGACACAAATAGGCTCAAATAAGCTTAAGGTAAACCAAATAGGCTAAACTAACTCTAAATAAGCAAATACAAAAAGCAATTAAGCTAAATTAAACAAGATAAACACAACAGTACTAACAGTATTAACTACCAGTACTAACTTGGAGTTAGTACTGCTAGCTTTGAGTTAGTACTGTTAGCTTAAGGTTAGTACTGCTAGCCTTAACAAAACACAATTAAACAAGAAATAAGCAAATAAGCTAAAACAGATATATCTCCTAACTTAATAAGACAACTTTAATAATAGGAATAAACAACTAGAATAAACTAAAATGACAAATAAGCTAAAAAGCTACAAACTGATACATTATTGAAAATACTTTGAAAAGAAAAATAAGCTTAAATAAGCTTACTCCTAAAAACAGTAAAGGAAAATGGTTTAATCTACTCTAAAAAGCTAAGGAAATTTTAAATGAACTACCAGTACTAACAGTTTTAACTAACAGTACTAACACAGGAGTTAGTCAACTGTTAGCTTTAGTTAGTATTGCTAGTGAAAAATAGCAAAAATGAACTAGCATACTAACAAAGAGTAAGGTACTGTCAGTTCAAAAAACCCTTTGAAAGTTTTCACAAACATCATTTCTTCTATGTTATATGATTATAAGCTGATTTGCCTATAATTATTAAAAAACAGATTAGTTAAATTGAACAAAATAGAATACTTAAAACAGGTTTAGTCAATAATAAAGCACTAATAACAGGTTTCGACAGTAAAGGTAAGAAACAAGAAAAAGAGAAACTTACAACACCCTTGCTCAAACAGGGCAAACAATGATCTTCAGCTCTAGCTTGCATATAACAAGCTAGTGAGAGTCCATAAGCCCATCCAGAACTGGCTTATCATCCATAACATAAGCTGTGGTATATTTGAGAGTGATTTTTGTAATTTTACTCTTAACTACTTATCTTTACTTAATGAAAACAGCTTATAAGTAAGCTGTGGTGATAGCTTTTTGAACACAGAACAATATGATTAAGAAACTTAACACTGGTAATGTAAATTGACTTAAAAACTCAAATTTGCATTAAAACTTGAAAATGTTACAAAGCTGAAAGTAAAAGCTGTAAATGACTTAAAATAAGCTAAGTTAAATTAAGAGTTAAAAACTAAAAACTAACATTAACTAGTTACTAAGATAAACTAAAAAAAACTAGATGCCTCAAAGGCTTACAAAAAGCTCTATTTATAGCCGAAGTCTTGGACTTTCAGCTTGTGCTTCTTTGGAGAGCAAAAACGAAGTGTGCTTGTTGTGTGAGGTAAGTCCTAAAGCAAATCCCAGCCTTCAAATTCATTTGTGCTTCTTTGGAGAGCAATCTCAGCCATTGAAGATACTTGGGAAAGGTGAGGGATTGCCAACATGGCTTTTATACAACTGGGATGGGTTAGTAGGGTGGATGACATGATTTTTGGCAAGGGTGTCGAGTGGTTTTGGCAGGGGAAGAAGGTATGGGAGGACCTCCAACTTTACCTGGTTTGTTGGGCGTAAATGAGGCTTTTGGGGAAGTAGGCGAGTTTTGGTTCCCCTACAGTCTATAACTTAAATGAGTAATCTCGCCACGGTTGCAGTTATAGTTCCATCATCTGTTATTTTGTAAGTACAACTTGAGGCCTATGTCAGTTTTAGTCCTAAAGTTGTATTTCTCATTTCGATGACTTTTGTACTTTGTCCTTTCCATTCCCGTGCTTGATTTATCGGCTTTTTTTGGCTTTCTTTTTGTTTCTTTTCTTGAATATCCGTTTCCTGCACAATACAAATGCAAACAAACAAATATAAGTAATTTTTGGTACGTTTAAGTCGTTTAAGATCGTTTAAATGGCAAATGGTTTGTGTAATTAAGCCACATACCAAAATCCGCCATACTAAGGTTAATTGCGTGTCCTCACGCAATGTTATGAAAGTAAACAGTCAAGAAAACTAAGAATCCTCGAACCGCCTCGACAATTACCCGAAAAGTAGCTAAGCGTTCGCCAAGGGGAACTAAAGAATCAATAGCTTCGACAAGTCCCATTTTCACCAAATTTTATCTATACACTAACTATCCCTAATATTTTTGGATTTTCCTTTTTCTTTTCTTTACTGCCTGTTTGACTTTCTTTATTTTATAAACATTGGGATCATAGAATGAGAAACGTCCATAGAATAATCTACGGATGTCCTGACGGATAAATTCATCGTCCTCGATTTTTCACTAGATTCAAACCAAGCAATTAAACAAGATCATTTGTCAATATAAGTCTAAATGTTAAGCACTCATACTTATGACTTGTGAACTTTTAACTCCCGACATGGATATATGATTTTAAATGTGTGTGCTCATTTCGATTCAACCATAGATCAACTTATTTTCATAGTCGTAATTCAAGATGAATCAAGACTCAAAGCAACAACTTATTAGGACCTTGTAACTTGATTTTAAAGAACGAAAATTTTACTGTAGAACTTTTTGCAACATCTTTATCATCATAAACATAAGTTCTTAAAGCTAGGATGTGCGTTTGCTTAGTTTAACACCTACCTAGGCCTCCGTCCCGTGGCCTGAATATCACAATCAACGACCGGTTGGTTCCTAGTTTGAAAACCCACCCCGTTGCTAGCGTTAGTGGAAGTCACATCACAACTTCTTCCTAATATGGGCTAGGAAATGTGTCTTATTTGAACCCTCAACTAGACCTCAGCTTCCTGAATTCCTGGTGAGATATCACAACACACCAAATCCCTAGAAGTAAAAATGTATTAGTTTGAACCCCCACCTCGCGGTTAGCGGAGTGGGATATCACGACACATCTTTTACTTGCTCCATATACTCAAATGTATGCTTCATTGGCATAATTTTAATATTCATGCATTTTTGCATTCATAATTTCATCATGTCTTCTTTGGCATTTAACTTTCAATTGACAAAGATAGAAAAAACTCGCTTTAAAGAATCAAGTTACAAATTTCTCAAGCTTTTTATAAAACATCGATTGACTTAGTGAATTGAAATTGAGTCACGTATATTAGGTGAGAAGAACTAATGGGAGAAAAGCCAAAGTTACTCATGGCGAGCCGCGGTGTGACGAGAAGTGGGTATGGAGGAGAAGGGTTATATAAATCCAGTGGGGGGCGTACGATCGGAGCGGAGGAAAAGCGGGAGGTGAGGGGGAGGTATAACGTCTGAGTCACGGGTGTCTTGTTCTGCACTTCGTGGATAGCTTAGCCATACAATTAAGGAACTAGCTAGGGCTCAACACGCCCGATTGAGTCAAAAATTATTCTCATTCTAAACCCATTAGGAATATCGAAACTGTGAAAAACACGTTATTTTTATTTTTGAAAATTTTTAATTTTTATTCAAATTTTTTTGGTATTTTTGCAAAAATTTGGTGGTAAAAAACGGAATTTACGTGATAAGAACAACGGCTGCAGCAAAAAAATCAATAATCGAAGATCCCCCCCCCCCCCCCATACTAGATCGAAACCTTCGTCCTCGATTTTCCTTTGAAAGGGGCACCACCTACGTAAATCTAAGGCCGTTTATGAAGTGTGCCAAAAGATAAAACGTTAGTCCCGATTAGATTTGATAATATTCCAAAATGAAGGCTGAGGATGTGAAACTCTTGTGATGAAAGCAAAACAGAAAGCACGAGAGTCATCAATCACAATCCGGACACACAGTCCTGGACAATTTAACAATACAAACACGAAACACAGGGAAATGGAAAGGCAAAACCTTCCTCACAACAAAAAACACTCATTTCATTTCAACATAGATACTTACGATAAGCAGGGGTGCCATCCACGAAGCGCTTGTTTAAGGTCCGCTATGCTTGACCTCACCGTTGAATTTATTGGACATTAGGAAGTACTGGAGATCTGGGACTACCATTGTGATATGCGTCTCCAAAGTAGTAGCTTAATAATAACATGCCCCATTTACTTTGAATTAGCCAGGTGGTTTTGGGATAACTCAACAGTGCCATCTGGAAAAACTTGGGTTACAGTGAATGTGTCCACATCCAACGTCTTAAGCTTGCCCGAAAAATCTTCAATCTAGAGTTAAAGAGGAGGACTCGATCACCGACGTTGAAAACGCGATTTTTGATCTTGGAGTCATGGATTCTCTTTGTTTTCTCTTTATAGATCAAAGAGTTCTCATAAGCATGATCACGAAGTTCATTAAGTTCATTGAGTTGAACTTTTCTGTGATCACTATAGCATTGTAACCGCGGTTTTAATATCAAAGTTGGCATGCTTAAGGGCCCCAGTGGGCTTTGTGCTCGTGCTCAATCGGAAAATGACAAATGCCCTTACCCGTACACTAACTTGTATGTGAAAAGTTACACCCGATGGATGTTTTGTATATACTGTGCGAAAGCCCAAAGTGCGTCATCTAATTTATCCGACCAAGAGGCACGATTTTCGCCCACGGTCCTTTCAAGAATTCGTTTCAAACCACGATTGGATACCTCAACTTGTCCACTTGTTTGTGGATGATACGCGGTGGAGAGACGATGAGTGACTCCGTATTTAAGCATGACCTTTGCAAATTGGTCATTGCAAAAATGGGTTTTCCTCCTCGATTTCACTAATGATTGCAACAGGGCACCGAATCTGGCCGAAGAGAGATTTACAAGAGAAATTTCAGACAACTCGGGCGTCATTGGTGGGGAGCGCTTTTGCTTCAACCCATTTTGACAAGTAATCGACGGCCACGAGTATATATTTGTTCCCTCTTGAAGACGGGAACGGCCCCATAAAATCAATGCCCCACATGTCAAAGATTTCGCAAACTTGGATAGAGTTTTGTGGCATCTCATCCCGTTGCGAAATTTTGCCTTGACGTTGACATATGTCACATCGGGTGACAAAGTCGTGGGCATCCTTGTAGATCGTGGGCCAATAGAAACCTGAACCGAAGATCTTCTTAGCGGTGTTAAATGCACCTGAAGTGTCTTCCCGGTGGGTCCACTGGTGCAAGCTCTGAGATGTCAAAAGCTCTTGCCCTGAAACACAACGTCGAATATACTTGAATCCGCACAGATTTATAAACAGAAAGGGAATCTTCCCGAAATAATGCTTCAACGTCTTGAAGAATTTTTCTTTTCTGCCGGGTTGACATCCGCTTTGATTCACGAAATTTCCCCGCATGGTATTTGCGATGTCAGCAAACCATGCACTAGCATCAAGAACCAGGCATCGAACTAAAGTTACAGAGTGAAAACTTTTCATTTAATTCTCCTTTGGATATCGAGCTAAACATTCTTGGTAGGATTCTCTAATCGTGATAATATCAGACCGCTAGTTCTCAGCTCCTTTCGTGCCAACTAACATAAAGCGAACTCTTTGAAGAGAGCAAACCCATCGGACAATCTCGCCTTAGAATCTTTCTTTGCAAAGAGATATTTGAGGGCTGAATGATCCGTATACACAGTGCATTTGTTCATGACAAGGTAGAAAATTAAGAGTTAAAAAGAAAAGAAAGAAAAGAAAAAAGAAAAGAGAAGGAGAGATCGGAATTTTTGGAATGCGTACAACCACGGCTACCATTTCTTCATCTGACGTGGAGTAACGTAATTCCGCCACATTCATTGTTTTAAATGCTTGCATAGTGTATAGGCCTGAAATGTTTCTCATGACGTTGCCCCAAGACTGCACCTAAGGCGAAATCGCTTGCATCGCACATAAGTTCAAATGGTTCATTCCAGTCTGGGGCAATCAGGATTGGAGCCTCGGTTAGATTCTTTTTGAGAGTGTTAAATGCTTCAATACACTCTTTGGAGAAATAAAACGGAGTCTCTTTTTCAAGCAAATGGGTCATGGGACGGGCTATTTTTGAGAAATTCTGGATGAATCTTCTATAAAACCCGGCATGCCCAAGAAAACTACGGACACCTTTTACAGTAGTCGGGTGAGGGAGCTTTGCGATAACGTCAATCTTAGCTCGATCGACCTCAATTCCCGACTTGGAGATTTTATGTCCAAGAACAATGCCTTCCTTAACCATGAAATGGCTTTTCTCCCAGTTTAGAGCTAAATTGGTGTCTTCACACCGCTTAAGCATCTTTTCCAAATGGGTTAGGCATGTAGAGAAAGAACTTCCAAAAACCGAAAAGTCATCCATAAACACTTCCATCGTTTTTTCGATCATGTCGTGGAAGATTGCCATCATACATCTCTGGAATGTACCTGGTGCATTGCAGAGGCCAAAGGGCATGCGTCGGTAGGCAAAGGTTCCGTATGGGCAAGTAAATGTTGTCTTTTCCTGATCATTTGGGTCGATGGGTATTTGAAAATAACCCGAGAAACCATCAAGAAAACAATAGTATTCATTTCCCGCAAGCCTCTCGAGCATTTGGTCCATGAATGGTAGTGGAAAATGGTCCTTTCGGGTGGCTTCATTCAACTTTCGGTAGTCAATGCATACCCGCCATCCCGTAACTAATCAAGTTGGGATCAACTTATTTTGCTCATTCTCAACTACGGTAAAACCACCTTTCTTTGGTATACAGTGAACCGGGCTTACCCAGGGACTATCCGAGATAGGGTAAATTAATCCAGCGTTAAGAAGTTTTTCAACTTTTTTTTAATGACATCGTGAATTTTTGGGTTTACCCGTCTCTGATGTTGGACTGCTGGTGTGTAGTCCTATTCCATTAGAATTTTGTGAGTACAAAATTCCGGGTTAATACCTTTGATATCGGAGAGTTTCCAAGCGATGGCTCGCTTGTGGGACTGCAACACCTTTATGAGAGCGGCTTTCTCCCCGACACTCAAATCTTTAGCAATTATGACTGGTAACTTGTTGTCACCCTCCAAAAATGCATATTCGAGGTGGGGAGGTAAGTCCTTGAGCTCGACCTCGGGAGGTTCATCAATTGATGTTTCATCGGTTTTGGCTTCACAAATCTTAAGTTCTTTTCTAACCTCAGGAAAATAATTTGCATGGTTAGGAAGTGGTGATAAGGGCTCACTATTTAGGATAGCTTCGAGGAGAAGAATGTCCTTCTCAAGATCACATTCGGCATCATCAATTCCTGATTTATACGAAGTATCAGAAAGTTCAGCCTCGATTTCTTCAAGAATGAAATCACTACCCTCGAATGGAGTGAGGGTGGGAGAAGTGGTATCAACAATTGGTTCAAAGTAAGGAGTGGAATTTCCATTTGCTAATACTTCCGAGAATCCTAAAACTTCTTGAGAATATTCCTCACACGCTATATCAATAAAGTCGACCTTGTTAACTGATTCCATGGGCAATTGTCGAGCAATTTTCGTATCACCTACTTTGAAAGTCACGGATTTGTCATCATGTCTTAAGGTCATCTCTTCACCGTGAACATCGATCAAGGCTCTTGCCGTTCTTAAAAATGGTCTTCCTAAAATCAACGGGACTCTAGGGTCGGCATCATAGTTAACTACCACAAAATCGGCTGGAAAGTAGAAGGTTCCAACCTTCACAAAAACATTTTCGGCTATGCCGGTGGGAGTGGAAGTTGATCGGTCGGCTAACTCGAGTATCATCTTAGTTTTGGTCAGTCCTGGAGGATTAAGCTTTTCAAAAACGGAAGAGTGGCAGAGATTGATGCTCGCACCGAGATACGGGCCAGGGCTATGCATTCTATCAACTCTGGAAAATCACACGGTATCAGAAATCTACCCGGGTCTCCTAATTTTTCGGGAAATGTCTTTAGGATGACTGCCGAGCAATTTTCATTAACCGGTGTTTTGGTTAATTCCAAGATCTTGTCTTTGTTATTCAAAAGCTTTCTGAACATCGGTGCAAACTTAGGCATGTGCAGGAGAGCATCCGCGAAGCTTAGCTCGAAGTGGAGATTCCGAAAAATTTCCATAAATTTCAAAGCTAAAAGGTCGTCCTTTTCGCGGACTTTTTCCTTGGTTACCCTAGATGGATATGGTAAAGTCGTTTTGGCTCTAGGCATAACAACTGGTTCATCAATTTGGACTATCGGAGGTTGGACGTCGTTGGTACTTTCGTTAGGAAGTACCGTGTCCTTTGTTACCTCGGTTTCAACTTCCACCACCGGAGGTGGAATTTGAGGTCCATCATATGAAACACCGCTTCTGGTGGTGATTGCTTTCAATTCACCCTTCGGGTTAGCAATGGTGTTGCTAGGAAGAGAACCCGAATTTGAAGTAGAAGCTTGGTTGGAATTTACGATTTTTGTGAGCAAGTCGGTTATGTTGGTCATTTGGTTTTGCATGTTTTGCATAACCGCATCATTAGCATTGACATAGCTCTCAAAATCAGTTTTTGATACACCCGGAGCTTGATGAGCTGGAGCTTGGTAAGCTGGGTGTTGATTAACCGGGGGTTGATACATTGGGGCATGTTGTTGAACCTGGGGTCTTTGGATTTGACCCTGGTTATAGCCATTCCCACGGTTTTGGTTTTGGTTCCAACGATTTTGATTGTTGGCTTAGGGTTGTGTTGCATGGGAGGAAAACCGGGTGGTCTGATTTGGTTTGCCATCGGTGGCGGACGGTAACCGGAATTTCCTTGGTTGAAATTTGTTGCGGCTGCTTGCGAGACGTATTCTTGGATGTTATCTCGGTAATTGTTGCTATCGGTAGCCGGACAATTACGATATGAGTGGGCACCACCGCAGGTAACACAACTTTGCTCAATCGCTTTTACGGGAGCGGGAGCTGGAACTGGAGATGTCTGCTTGTCGAGAAGTAGAGCTCTAACCATATCTTTCAATTCAGCAACATCGGGAGATACTCCGGAGGTGGAAGCGCTCGTACTCACTTTAGCAACAATGGCTTTGCTTCGGGAGTGACGAACTTTGGACTTGCTCTCGATGATGCTTGAGCAATCAGCGGGCCTTTTGTCCAAAAAGTTACCACCTGCGGCGGAGTTCAAAGAGTCTTGATCATTAACATTTAAGGCATTGTAAAATGTATCAAGTTGGTGAAGCTCCGAGAATCCATGATGTGGACATGCTCGGAGAAGATCTTTGAATCGATCCCAAGCCTCACTAAACGACTCATCAAATCTTTGTTTGAAATTAGTAATTTCGTTCCGAAGATTTGTCGTTTTAGAAGGTGGGAAAAACTGATTGATGAATTCGAAATAAGGGGGGTGTGGGGGAAAATCAAAAAAATGATGTTGATTGATGAATTTTAGCTAAACAAGGTCTCTCCTCATGTTCGGCATGATCGGATGGGGGTTCTTGTCTCAAGCCATAATCGAGCTTGGGGGGGTGATGCCTCCGCGAGAGCGAAGCAGGAAAAAGCAACAACTAATTGCGCTCTGTGGTCGGGGACATTTGGGATATGTAAGACTCAAAGTTAGAGGTGATTTTATTGAGAAGTAACGGATGTGGGCATGTGTTTGGGTCCTCGTTTGTCATGTCGAAGAACAGTTGATCTCGGACACGAGTTAGAAGAAACTCCATGCTTGAATTCTTCAAATTTGCGCTGCTTCATTTAAGGTAAATAACGAGTTGCGTCCATTTTCTCGTATCCTTCGGTGGGGAGCTTGGCGCAGATTTCTGCCATAGTCGAATATCAGCCATGTGTCTTTGGGCTTTCTAACCACGTTCGGAGGAAACTTGTTGTAGTTGTTGTTGTTGTCGTAGGCGATCGAGTTTTCTAGAACGATGGTGTGCGCATGCACTAAATAAAGAAGCAAAATTTACTCTAATTTCTTTATTTATTTTTGTGGTTTTTTTAGTCTGTTGTTTACAATCTATTTTAAACGGAAGGACTAAACTAGACACTGAGAATCCGCAAATAGTACATTACTTATGGTAGCTCTCAAGTCATGAAAAAAGCGCACAGTGTGAGGCGGGATAGGCTGTGGAAATAGCGCGAGCTTCTTTCTCCTTTGGGTTGTGTTCCTAGGAACAACCCTCCTTATACCCCACTTTTTAGTTTGTTTAAGTTTTAAGATGAGGTAATATCGTAAGAGGACACAAAATGGGTAAGTTTTGTAAATCTGTTGTTCGAGTTTGGGAACCGATAAGTTCAGGCAGTTTTATGATAATACCTCAATGAAATAATTTGTTATTTGGTATTATTACCAATTTGCTGAATTTTTTTTATTTCTTTTTATGGAACAAGTTTTTATATTTTTGGTTTTCTTTTGTTTTTTGCTGCTAATTATATAGGTAAAGAGAAACTGAATTTTTTTTACTTTTTTTATGCTTTTTATAGAAGAAAAACATATCGATCAGATGTAAACACAAATTGTCAAATGTAACGAGAAACTTCTTTTGCAGCCTCCCGGGCAACGGCTGCCAAATTTGACTCTCGCAACTCACCCCTTAAAACCTATGCTATATGATATTTCTATCAATACACCAAGGGGTAATCACGCCCCCAGAGATTCGAGAGAGCAATAAGTAACGAAGCAGTTATAGATGTGTTCCCGGGTCGATATGTCCCAACGAGGCTGAAATGGAAAAATCGCAAGAACGATTTATGAATTTGTGTTTGATTGTCACAGAAAGATTGGGTACTACGGACTGTAAAATAGCAAAGCACATAACAAATAGCAAAGGAAAGAGAATATACTGGGAACCAAGATCAAAACTAGGCCATTGCAAAAAAATCACTTTAAAACTTTAAACTTAGACCACATAGCTCAAATAACTTAAAGACAAGTTTAATAGTCTGAAAACTAACTCTATAATAAAGCCACTACCAATAGCATTTTTAAGATAAATTAAACAGATAAACACAACAGTACTACAGTTTTGTGAACTACCCAGTTACTAACTTAGGGTTAGTATTGTTCAGCTTACGATAAGTCAACTGCTAGGTTATAAAGAACACAAAGAAGCAAGAAATAAGCAAATAAGCTAAAAACATGACTAATTAATATTCCTAATAAGCAACTTAGTAAAAGGAACGATACGCAACGTAGAATAAATAAAACTGAGTAATATAAGCGCTAAAGACGCTACAAGAAACTGAAAACATATGAAGACTACTTTGAAAAGGAAAATAAGCTTAATAAGCTTACTCCTAAAAACAGTAAAGGAAAATGGTGTTAATTATTCTGTAAAAAGCTAGGAATCTTAGACAAGATGAATAATAAGTGATAAGTCTAAATGAAACTACCAGTGTATCTTAACAGTTTTACTGACGAGTAACTAACTTGGGGTTAGTACTGCTAGTGTTGAGTTAGTACTGCTACCTATGAAATCCAAGAAAAATTGAACTTGCGCGTGTACTTAATTGTAAAACTACCGTATTATAAACAAGGTTAAAGTAAACAGTTACCGTAAGAAGGAAAGTAATATAACCCTTTTCAAACTAGCAAATAGCAAAATTAGCACTTAAAACAGTTTGCAGGAACATAAGCACAATAAGCAAAGAAAAACTTACACATCCTTTCTCAAAACAGGGTCAAAGCAATGAATCTAAAAGCTTCTGCTTGATATAAAACATGCTCAGGGAGGTCAATAGGCCTCTATACCGGAACTGGCTTATCATCCATAAACATAAGCTGTGGGTATATTGAGATTCGATACTTATGATTTTCTTATAACTACTTAACTTTGTTTTGTAATTTTTACTTAATGAAAAACAGCTTATGAGTAAGCTTGTGATGAGGAACTTTTTGAACACAAAACAATATGATAAGGAAATATTACACACTGGTATTGTAAATCGACTTTTAATCACTTCAAACTTGCATTAAAAACATGAAGTGTTACAAGCTGGAGAGAAGTAAAGCTGTAAATGACTTTGAAAGTTAAAATTGAAGCGATTAAAAATTAAACAAGTTACTAAAATAAAACTCTCAACACTCTTTTTTCAAGGGCTCTACAAAAGTCTATTTATAGCGCGAATCTCTTCATCTTGCAGCTTGTGCTTTTTGGAGAGATAAAAACAAGATGTGCTTGTTTGTAGCGGAGAGTGTTAAAGAAATCCAGCACTTTGATTGTCTTTGTGAGCTTCTGTTGAGACAATCTCGCCATTGAAAATGCTTTGGGTTGAAGGAGGGGATTGCAAACATGGATTTATACAGCTGGGGGGGGGGTAGTAGGGTGGATGAAAATGATGTGGCTGAAGAGAGAAGTGGTTTTGCAGCGGAGAGAAAGTATGGACGAACATACCGTTGTAACTGGGTTTGGATGGGCGGAAAGAAAACTTTTTTGGGGAAGCGTTTCGGAAGTTTGGCAGTTTGGTCCCCATGCCAGTTGTATAACTTTAAATGTAATCTGATTACCCGGTTTTGCTCAACTTTGGTCCTCCTTTCTTATAACTTTGTGAATTCAACTTTCGGACTTGGCGTGTTTTGCTACTTCACGTTGTCTGTTCTTCATTTTGATTGACTTTTGAACTTTGTCCTTTCACTCCGTGCTTGGATGTTGTTTGTGCTTCTGGCTTTCTTTTGTGCTCCTTTTCTGTTGAATAATCCGTTTCTGCACAATACATATGAATGCAAAGCATACAAATACAATGTTTAATTTGTTAGTTTTTAGTCAGTTTAAGTTGCCGCTTAATAGAAAATTGGTATGTGTATTAAACACATATCAAGCCAAATTAAGAATAATGCAGTCATGATGGTGGTTTGTGGTTTGCGGTTTAACCCGAAAATCGCATTGAAAACACAAAAACCGCATAAAACCAAAACCGCAGCGATCCGTATGTGCGGTTTATACTTTGTATAGGATATCGTCTTGCGGATGCGGTGTGGTTTTTGCCAGAGATCGCACCCGATCGCTCCATGCTCAGACCTCTACTTACAAAAGAATATTTTGTTTTTAGGTAGAGGAAGTAGAAAAGTAACTATTGTTTCCTTTGGGTTTCCTATAAAGATACGTCTTAGCAGGTTCTTTGTTGGAGGTTTTTGTCCGCGTTATCGCCGGATTCACAAAGCGCGTGATAACCCCCGACCTTTAAGTTAAGACCAAATTAGGAATTCTCCATACCATAATTCATATGGTGTCTATAACCTTCTTGGTTGGAACCATATTCGAGAATGTGTGTAGCATAGTCATCAAGTGCGATAATCCAAAAAGGATAACAGCCGAGTTGTAAGATTCGTCAATTGATTGAACCTATTGTCAACAAGGTATGATTCTGTTTTTCAGGTTGGCGTATCTAAATAGGTGTAGCTGCTAGACAATTCACAGCTTTCAGTCAATCATGTTAAACTCTTGACTATATTTTTTCGTCTACGATCTCTAAATTCAACGTGTTATAGTGCTTTTCGATGGGAACATGATAAATTGATTAACAGTTTGGCCGCACAGATTAAGCGTATCTAATGTTTCTCTATAATCCGTCACTCGGAGTGAGCAAATAAATGAATAGAATATTATTTCTAGAGAAAAACTGAAATCCATAATCTGTAAAACATTGGATAAAGAAACCATGGTCAACCAAAACATGAAACTGAAAAAATTACTTAGTAATAGTAGGTGCAATAATGGCAAATGTCTAAACAACTCATAGGTATTAGGTAAAAATAGTCCAACTTCAATGCATTGTTTACTTGTTTTAGCTTTCTTAATCCTCAAGACCATTTTTTTTGTGTTATAATATGAGTACAATAAACTAGTGTCATACATCATGATTTAGTAGGAAAAGAAAATAATTCTATTACGAGACAGATACGAAGAAGCGTGGGCAGTGTCAACTGCTTCTTGATTAAATCAACTCGAGCAATGGATAGAAGCATGACATGCCTCTTTATAATGCCACCGCTTTATAGTAGTGGAGGTTGTTCGCCCATCGCTATGACGAGTGTGGCTCTTTAGCAGAAGTTTAGAGTTTTTAGGGTTAAGGATATAATTTTATCTTTTTTACTTGCCTTTCATTTACCTTTGTTTTGCATTTTGCGATTTCTTTAGGGCTCTGATTCATACCCCTTGATATTAAGAGAATTAACTGATTGATTGTAGCGAGCCTTTTTAAAGTAAAACCCTTCTTCAATACGTCAGTAGCAAGAGCATGGTAGATTTAACAATCTTTCTTCGCCCATGTTATGTTATTGGAGTTTCTTTACAAAACTCCAGCAGAAGTACTAGTGTAGGCCATTCATAATTAAACCAAACACTAAGATCTTTGGGAGACATAACCTAGCCGTTCCAGTTGCGCCACCTAATTCTTCATCTTAATAGACTATGGGCCAACTGGTTTTCCGTCTTCTGTTTGTAAGACTTGGCGAAAGTATTGGATTAGGACAAACGCGCTCCACTCCGGCTTGTTTCCTTAAACATGAATATAAGCTCTGATAGCAGTTTCATAAGGTGAGGATTTTTCAAATATTTTGAAGTTCCAGCTAGGCATACTCGAGCGTTAGACACCAACTCATTATGAGCATCATAAATCGTATTTCACTGCGCAAGTACTTGGAATCGACAGGTGGAGCAAGGGAAATAGGCTGTTTAATGACATACATTTTCTTTTCAACTCTCACGCTCCATCTTAGGGGAACAAGAAGAAAATATTGTAATTTGAACCAAAAGATTTTATCTTTTAAACATTGACTTCTGAACGCCGAATGGTTTATATTGTAGACATGTAGTGCCATTTTACAAACCATAGAAAGTTTAAGACTGCGCAGTTTTTCAATAATACTCTTGAAAGAAGAAATTAACTTACACCTGTTTAAACAAATAAAAATTAATTGTCTAAAGGGTCTGGGTATTCAACGATTGACATACTCACCATTACATACAGTTGAATCTATTGTAATGGTGTCTTCACCGCTACCGTAAAAGCGGTCTCGAGGAATAGTTGTGTACTATGCGGTGGTAGACTCATTTACTTACCGTAATTGTCCGCCACTGGATTGGCAACGTTTATCATGACAGTGATTCAAGAAGACATTTCACAAGC
Organism: Tanacetum coccineum; assembly: GCA_026074375.1. Lineage (NCBI taxonomy): Eukaryota > Viridiplantae > Streptophyta > Magnoliopsida > Asterales > Asteraceae > Tanacetum > Tanacetum coccineum. The sequence goes on from BQNB010040098.1 coordinate 27,825, forward strand.
CTGCCGCGTTAACTACAACAAGGAAATACTGGTTACCGTCCTCCGTTGGGGCAAATCAATTCGACCTCCCGGTTTTTCCTCCGTTCCTGAAATGACAATCAAACTAATCAAAGCCATAACTCCCAAACTATGTTGTGTACACTCATAGTCACCGGGAAATCATTACAACCAAGGTCCAATTTATCAACCCCATTTACACCAAGCTACCGTCTTACAAGCTCCGGCCATCGAAACACAAGGCGTTTTTTTAAAGGATGACTTTCAGAACACTACATCAATCCATATGATGCGGGAGGTGTTATGAAGAAAACTAGCTAGACCAGAAAACCAAAAACATGCAAACCACATTCCGTGGACCAATTTTAATCAGAGATGATTACAAATTCTGAATTATAAATTTCCGCGCCTCTACTTCGCGGGGCTCAGGGTTCTCTTCCTAGCAACACGTTGCTAACCGAGAGGTGATATGAAAGACATCACCACCGTAAAGTGGCGCGCTGTGGTGATGTGCTATGGTTTAACAAGTGGATTTATGGTTGAGTTGTTTCTGTATGATGGGCCTCAAGTGTCCACATCCGCCTTCTCTCTTCCGTAAGGTGGTGGAACACGACCGGAGGTGAACGAGGATTACGGTGCACCAAGCATCCGAAAACATCCAAACTCTGGAGGTCAACTCGAATTGATGCGCCCGTTGTTGCTCCCAAGATAAACCAACAAACATTATCCTTAAGAGTTACAAGGAGAAGCGTCCGTGACATAAGACAATCTGCTAGTTAACTGTGAAAATTTGTGTGAATATGATTAGATCTCCATTTCGCGCTTAAGTTGCGGGCTCTCCTACACATGCCCAAGTTTGCACCAATGTTTAGAAAGCTTCTCAATAACAAAGATAAGATAATCGACTTAATCAAGACGCCGGTGAATAAGAATTGCTCGGCGGTTATCCTCAAAAAGTTTCCCGAAAAACTTGAAGACCCCGGTAGATTTCTTATACCGTATGATTTTCCGGAGATGGATGAATGCTTAGCCTTGGCCGATCTCGGTGCAAGCATCAACCTAATGCCTCTTTCCGTATGGGAAAAGCTAAATCTCCCTGATTTGACCAAGACCCGAATGATACTTGAACTTGCCGACCGAACGATTTCTACTCCAACCGACATCGCCGAGGATGTTTTCGTGAAAGTTGGAACATTTCTCTTTCCGACCGACTTCGTTGTCATTGATTATATTGCCGATCCTCGGGTTCCTTTGATTCTCGAGAGACCTTTCTTGAGGACGACACGAGCTTTAATCGATATTCACGGTGAACAAATGACCCTTCGACATGATGACCAATCCATAACATTCAAAGTTGGTGATACTAAGACATTCTACTACAATACTATTGAATCAGTTAACCGAGTCGATGTTATTGATGTAGCTTGTGAGGAGTTTGCTCAAAAAGTACTTGGATTTTCGAACATTTCCATAAGTGGCAATCCCACCCCAACTTTCTAACCAATCCTTTCTACTTCTCCCACCTCTCTCACTCCTTTTGAGGGAGGTGACTTCATTTTGGAAGAAATCGAAGCTTGTCTTACTAGCAAATCAATTCCACCGGGAATTGATGATGACGACTTCGATCCAAAAGAAGACCTTCTTACCCTTGAAAGATTGAGTGTAATCAATAGGGACTCAATCTTCCTCCGTCACCAGTTTGGGTGAATAAATATGCCTGAAGAGATTAAATCTTCATGTGAAGATCCTCCCGACCTTGAACTCAAAGACTTACCATCCCATCTTGAGTATGCATTTTTGGAGGGTGATGACAAATTACCCGTCATAATCGCTAAAAACTTGAAAGATGAGGATAAAACCGCCCTAATCAAGGTTCTTAAGTCACACAAACATGCCATAGCTTGGAAGATTTCTGATATTAAGGGGATAGATCCACATTTTTGCACCCATAAGATTTTGTTGGAGGAAAATGCCAAACCCGTAGTTCAACATCAAAGAAGAGTTAACCCCAAAATCCATGAGGTTATTAAGCAAGAAGTTATCAAACTTCTTGATGCCGGGTTAATTTACCCTATCTCTGACAGTCCCTGGGTAAGCCCGTTTATAGTGTCCCCTAAGAAGGGAGGCATAACCATGGTAAAAAATGAAGAAAATGAGTTAATACCCACTAGGTTGGTTACGAGATGGCGTGTTTGCATCGATTACCGAAAACTCAATGATGCAACTCGTAAAGACCATTTCCCATTGCCATTTATGGATCAGATGCTTGAAAGATTAGCCAGAAATGAGTACTATTGCTTTTTGGACAGATTCTTCGGCTACTTTCAAATCCCGATTGACCCACTTGATCAAGAGAAGACTACATTCACCTAATCTTACGGGACATTTGCCTATCGTCGCATACCTTTTGGGTTATGCAACGCATCGGGCACGTTCCAAAGGTGTATGGTTGCAATCTTTCACGATATGATTGAGAAAAATCCCCCCCATGGAATCTTTCATGGTGATTTCTCAGTTTTCGGTGATTCTTTCTCCTCTTGCCTTTCCCATTTAGACAAAATGCTCCAAAGGTGTGAAGACACCAATCTTGTGCTAAATTAGGAAAAATGCCACTTTATGGTCAAGGAAGGCATAGTCCTTGGCCATAAGATTTCTAAATCAGGGATTGAGGTTGATAAATCAAAAGTTGATGTCATTGCAAAATTACCTCATCCCACTACCGTGAAGGGTATTCCGCATTTCTCGTCACGCCATGATTCGACCGACGATTTTATTCAAGATTTTTCTAAAATCGCCGGCTCTTATGACCCACCTCCTTGAGAAAGAGAACTCCTTTATCTTCTCGAAGATGCAGCCTACGAAGCATTGAAACCCTTAAGATGAAGTTAACCAGCTCCAATTCTAGTTTCTCCGTTGGGACTTTGCCCTTATGAAATCATGTGTGATCAAGTTATTTTTCTGGTTGGGGCAGTCCTAGGCAACGTATAGACCAAGGCACTTCCAGCCGATATACTATGCAAGCAAACTATGACCGAGCTCAGCACAATTACACTACAACGAAAAAGAATTACTTGCCGTAGTGTATGCTTTCGAGAAATTCCGGCCATATCTTGTCTTGTCCAAAAGCATAGTGTATACGGACCATTCGGCTCTCAAGTACTTGCTTGCTAAGCAGGATGCTAAGCCAAGATTGCTCCGGTGGATTTTGCTGCTCCAAGAATTTGATGTCGTTATCCGTGATAAAAAAGGAGCAGAAAATCTCGCCGCAGACCACCTTTCTAGACTTGAAAATCCCCATCAAAGTGAGCTCGAGAAAAAGGAAATTACGGAAACATTTCCTCTCGAGACACTTGGGATGGTTACCTTTTCGTGGTGATGATAATGCCCCGTGGTTTGCCGATTTTGCAAACTACCCAGGCGGGGTAATTTTGTGATAAAGGATGTCGCTACCCCCCCTCAGGCAGAACAAAGAAAGTTTTTCAAAGACGTCAAACACTACTTTTGGGACGACCCCTTTCTATTCAAGATCTGTGCTGACCAAGTAATTAGGCGTTGTGTTTCAGGGCAAGAAGCTTTTGACATTCTTAAAGCTTGCCACAGTGGACCCACACCCCCCCCCCCCGGGGGACACTACGGTGCCAATTACACAGCTAAAAAGATCTTCGATTTAGGTTTTTATTGGCCCACGATCTACAAGGATGCCCACAACTTTGTCACCCAATGTGAACATTTGATCAACGTCAAGGCAAAGTTTCGGCAACGTGATTAGAATTGCCTCAAAACTCTTAGCCAAGTTTTGCGAAATCCTTTTGACATGTGGCGATTGATTTTATGGGTCCGTGTCCGTCTTCAAGATGGAACAAAAATATATAATTCGTGCCGTTGATTATTATCTAATGGGTTGAAGCAAAAGCGCTCCCCACCAATTGACCGCCCGAGTTTGTTTGCAAATTCTTAAATCTTCTCTTCGCCAATTCGGATCTCCCTCGTGCCAATCATAAGTGATCACTGAACCCATTTTTGCAAAGGTCCATGCTTAAAATACGGAGTCACTCCATCTGTCCTCTCCACCGCGTATCAATCCACAAACAAGTGGACAAGTTGAGGTATCCAATCGTGTTGAAAAGAATTCTTGAAAGGACCGTAGGCGAAAACCGTGCCTCTTGGTCGGATAAATTAGATGACGCACTTTGGGCTTTCCGCACAGGTTACAAAAACACCATCGGGTGTACTCCATACAAGTTTAGTGTATGTGAAAGGCAATGTCATCTATCGATTGAGCTCGAGCACAAAAGCTTACAGGCCCTTAGCATACCAAACTTTGATTCAAACCGCGGGTGATCACATAAAAGTTCAACTTAATGAACTTAATGAACTTCGTGATCATACCTAGAAAACTCGTTGAACAACAACGAGAAAGACAAAGAGAATCCATGGACTCCAGAATCAAAAAACCGTTTTCAACGTCGGTGATCGAGTCCTCCTCTTTAACTCTAGATTAAAGATTTTCTCGGGCAAGCTTAAGACCCGCTGGAGTGGACCATTCACTGTAACCCAAGTTTTTCCATATGGCACTGTCGAGTTATCCCAAAACTCCAGGCCAAATTTCAAAGTGAATGGTCATCGTTTAAAGCACTACTTTGGAGGGGACGTACCACAATTGGTAGTCCCAGATCTCCAGACATTCCCCATGGACCAATAAATTCGGGGGACGGGTCAAGCATAGCGACCTTAAACAAGCGCTTCGTGGGAGGCACCCCATGCTTATCGTAGTATTGTGTAAAAATGAATAAGTGTTTTCTTGTTGTGTGGAGGCTCGCCTCTTCCATTACCCGTGTTTCGTGTTTGTGTTGTTAATTGTCCAGGATTGCCCGGATTATGAAGACTCTCGTGCTCTCAGTTTTGTCTTTCATCCACAAGAGTTTCACATCCTCAGCTTCATTTTGGGAATCCAGTATCCAAATCTAATCGACTAACGTTTTATCTTTTGGCACACTTCATAAACGGCCTTAGATTTACGTAGGTGCCCCTTTCAAAACATCGAGGACGATGTTTAGTTCTAGTATGGGGGGGATCTTCGATTTGATTCTGCCTGCAGCCGTTGTTATCATGTAATCCCGTTTTTACCACCAAATTTTTGCAAAAATACCAAAAAAATGAAAAAATTTAAAAAATTTCAAAAATAAAATAAGTGTTTTGTCACAGTTTCGACTTTCCTAATGGGTAGAATGAGAATAATTTTTGACTCGATCGGGCGTGTTGAGCCCTAGCTAGTTCCTCAATTGTAGGCTAAGCTTTCACGAATTCTATTGCTTCGAATTTTAATAAGGTGAAGAACAAGAAGTGATAGAGTTAAATATAAGTTTATGTAACTGAGCAAAGATTCTTCTAAAGCTTATAAGTGTAACTTGTAGGCTTTTCGCCATTAGCTTTTAATGCCACCTATTCATACGTGCTCATTTCATTTTCAACTAAGTCAATCAGATGTTTTTTAGAAAAAGCTTCATAATTTGTATTCTTTAAAGCGAGTTTTTTTTTCTGTATCTTAGTAATTTGAAAAGTTAAAATGCCAAATAAAGCATGAATGAAATATGAAGCCAAAATGCATAGAATTTTGAAATTACGCCAATGAAGCATGCATTTTGATTATATGGAGCAAGCAAAAGATGAGTCAGATATCCCCTCCGCTAACCACGAGGTGGGGTTCAAACTAAGACATCTTTACCTTCTAGAGATTTGTGTGTTGTGATATCTTACCAGGGAAGCGAGGTCTAGGTGAGGGTTCAAACTAAGACACCTATCCTTAGCCATGTTAGGAAGAAGGTGTTGATGTGGTTTCCCACTACGCTAGCAACGGGGTGGGTTTTCAAACTAAGAACACCGGTCGTTGGTTGTGATATCCTACTAGGGAGCGAGGCCTAGGTAGGTGTTCAAACAAAGCAACGCATTCCTAGCTTTAAGAACTTATGATTATATAATGAAGATGTTGTCAAAAAGTCTACATTAAAATTCGTTCTTTAAAATCAAAATAAGTTGTTGCTTTGAGTCATGATTCATCTTGAATTACGACTATGGAAATAAGTTGATCTATGGTTGAGTTGAAATGAGTACACACATTTAAATCATATATCCGTGTGGGGAGTTAAAAGTTCACAAGTCATAAGTATGAGTGCTTAACATTTAGACTTATATTGACAAATGATCATGTTTAATTGCTTGGTTTGGATCTAGTGAAAAATTGGGGATGATGAATTTATCCGTCAGGACTTCCGTAGATTAGTCTATGGACGCTTCTCATTCTATAATCCCAGTATTTATAAAATAAAGGAAGTCGAACAGACAGTTAAGAAAAGAAAAAGAAAAATCCAAATATATTAGGGATAGTTAGTGTACATAAAAATAAATAAATTTTTTTTGGTAAAAACGGGACTTGTCGAAGCTATTAATTCTTTAGTTCCCCTTGACAAACACTTTGCTACTTTTCGAGGTAATTAGTCGAGGGGGTTCGAGATTCGTAGTTTTCTTGAGTGTGCTGAGGACACGACAGATACCTTAATATGGGGGATTTTGGTATGTGCTTAATTACACATAACCATTTTCCATTAAAAACGACTAAAAGACTAAAAACGTAACAAATAACATTGATTTGTATGTTTTTGCATTTGGAATTACGCAGGAAATGGAATATTCAAAAAAAAGCCAAAAACGACCAAACCAAGCACGGATGGAAAAGACAAAGTCCAATCCGAACCAAAGTCAGTCAAAGTCAAAAGTCCATCCACATAAGAAAATCAACTTGAGGGACTAAAACAGCCCAACCACAAGTTGTATATACAAAAGAAAAAAGACAAGGGACGAATTGCAAACGCGGCAAAGTTTTGTCAATGAGGTTATAAGAGTTAGGGGCCAAAGCTGCCAACCTTCCCAAACTCCATCTTTCCCGCCCAACAAAACCCAGGTACAGAGTAGGGATGTCTTCCCATACCTTCTACCCTGCAAACCACTCAACACCCTAGATAAATCATTTCAACCACTCCACTTTCCCCCCCTAGCTGTATAAGTGCCATGTTGGCAATCCCTCACCATTCCTAAATATTTTCGATGGCTATGATTTGACGCCAAAGAAGCATACAAAAGAATTGAAAGGCTGGAATATTTTTAGAATCACCTCACACAACAAGCACACTTGGTTTTTGTCTCTACAAAGAAACACAGAAGAAAGAAGTCGAAGAGAAGAAGACTTCGGCTATAAATAGAGCCTTTTGTAAGCCTTTGAGGCAACTAGTTAGTTTTTAATTTTTAATATAACTTAGCTTATTTTCAGTTCTTTTAAAACTCATTTACAGCTTTTACTTTCAGCTTTGTAACACTTTCAAGTTTTAATGCAAATTTGAGGTTTTAAGTCAATTTACAATTCCAAGTGTTAAGTTTCTTAATTGTGTTGTTTTGTGTTCAAAAAGCTTTCAATACAGCTTATTTCTAAGCTGCTATAATTAAGTAAACCTAAAAAGTTAATTAGTTAAGAGAAAATCATAAAAATCACTCTCAAAATACACCACAGCTTATTTTATGGATGATAAGCCAGTTCTGGATGGGCTTATGGACTCTCACTAGCTTGTTTTATACAAGCTAGAGCTTGTAGACTCTTTGTTTAACCCTGTTTTGAGCAAGGGTATTGTAAGTCTCTCTCTTTTCTTGTTTTTTTCTTATTTACTGTAGAACTGCTTATTAGTGCTTATTTGTTACTTATGTTTACTTATTTATGCTTAATCAGTATGTTTAGTGCTTATCTTGCTTAGTTGATTAGTTAATACTGCTAGTACTGTTAGTTCATTTAATAAAACTGTTAGTTTTGAGTTAACACTGTTAGAAAAATTCAGCTTATTTAAGTGCTTATTCTTAATTAAAGTGTGCTTATAAGTATCTTATTTTGCTATTGGATAATCTGTTTTTAATCAGTATGAAAAGAAAAATGATTTTTGAAAACTTTAAGGGATGTTTGGAACCAGTAGTACTAACCCATAGTTAGTACTGCTAGTTTATATTTTTGGATTTTAAAGCTAGCAGTACTAACTTAAAGCTAGCGGTACTAACTCCAAGTTAGTACTGATAGTTAAAACTGTTAGTACTGGTGGTTCATTTTAGCTTATCAGCTTATTATTTCGGCTTATTTAAGATTTTCTTAGCTTTTTAGAGTAGATTAAACCATTTTCCTTTACTGTCTTTGAGAGTAAGCTTATTTAAGCTTATTTTCCTTTTCAAAGTATTTTCAATAGTGTATCAGTTTGTAGCTTTTTTAGCTTATTGGCCATTCTAGTTTATTCCAGTTGCTTATTCTTATGCCTGAGTGCTTATTAGGGATAGTTAAATATCTGTTTCAGCTTATTTGCTTATTTCTTGTTTCATTGAACTAACAGTACTAACTTAAAGCTAGCAGTACTAACTCCAAGTTAGTACTGTTAGTTAATACTAATAGTACTGTTGTTAGTACTGCTGAGTTTCTCCTGCTTATCTTAGTTTAGTTGCTTTTTGAATTTGCTTATTTAGAGTTAGTCTAGCTTATTTGTGTCTTAGTGTAAAAGTTTTAAGTGTTTTTACCATTTCTAGCTTTTATGCTTGTTCCAGCTTATTTTCTTTGCTTATTTTTATGTGCACTTGCTTATCAGTGTTAGTGCCCAATCATTCCTTGTCATATTCAACCATCAATCATCAATCCGTAACTTGATTTTCCATTCAAGCCTCGTTGGGACATAACGACCCGAAGACACTCTATACTGCTTCTGGTTTCATTGATCTCGTGAATTTTGATCCTTTGTTGTATTTATATTTGTTTAAATTTTTCTATATATAAAGGAGTAAGTTTGCACGAGTCAGTATCCTAATCTCGAGTATAATTATGACTCATCCCAATCAAACAAAGGAAGGGCTCTGGAAACTTTTGAAACGGAGCCGGATGAGCAACAATGACAGCATAATCATCCGCACTAAACTCCGCTGACTTTGGAAAAGGGTCTCTACAGACATTTTTGTCGGTATGCCACGGAAAGGAAGCAGGACAAGCAAAAGAATTGACCCGGAAGAAATGGTCATTCCAGCGTTTATGTGAATCTAAGGGTTTGGTATAACACACGGCGTCACTATCCAGACGCTTACTAAAAGACATCCACCCCTTGTTTTTAGATTATACGTAAAAGCAGCGAAACAACCCCACTGTTGGTTCAATACCATGAACACGGCATAAGATCTCAAAGTGAGAAACTTTGGTCGCCGCAATAACAGAGAGTTGAGACAGATTGATGCGATAATGCCTAAGCACGTTAACAAGAAAAGTGGAAAGAGGTAATCGGAAGTTGGAAAACTCAAAGAATCTAGTATATACACCAATCTTTCTAGTAGGCATTTCATGTATTGTTTGGTTAGGACTAGGCAATTACGGATGAACATCATCAGGAATATGAAAACTTTGGCAAAAAATATCGAGACCTTTCTGAGTAAGAACATACTTAATATCTGTAACACTGCTCATGATAAAAAAAATAAGCAAGGATCAAAGCCTAACCCGAAAGTCTAAAGAACTTCAAAGTAGGGCACAAAGCAGAAGAAACAGTTAAAAAAGCTTGAAGAATTTTTAACAATGGCGATTGTAATGTGAGAAGAGGAAAAGGAAACAGTGAAAACTTAATCGGGTATTTATACCCATGGTATATTTAATTCAAATTAATCCCAGATGAGTACTCGCGTCCATAACGTCTGGTATGTGCTTAAATACACATACCTTTTACCTAATAAAATGAGCTAAAAGACCAATAATGAACGAAAATGACATAAAAATGCATTGTATATGTGTGTTTTGTAACTTATGTCTTGCAAGTAAACGGATATATCAAATATGGATAAAAACGAAGCAAAACGGACAAAACCAAGCACGGGAATGAAAAAAGCGCGAGAAAACAAAACCGAAGGCATATTTATCTTTAATGGGCCAACCCGTACCCATTTTAATGGGTCGGGTCAGCCCATTAAGATATTATAGTCACTAAACCTAATACCAAAATGCCTTAACCCATTTAACCAAAATCCATTTCCATTAAATCAAAATCCAGGCTCAAAACCATAAACCAAGCCCAAGTAAAAAAAAACATGTCAACACACTTTTATAAAACACGGGTCAAACAGTCAAAGTTTACTGTTTATCCCTTTACCCCTTTTCCCTCCATTTTCATTTTCGCCCAAAACGAAATAGCAGGGTAAAATCAATCCACACACACGCTCTCCCATCCTTCTAAAAGTACAATCCTGACACCTCTGACATCCTCCATGTCCATGCTGGTAATCCACAGCAGTTTGATTGGCTAATGGTGCGTGTTAATGATCCAACGGCTCAAAAGATGATGATTATGAGGCGGTTAATATTGGAGGGCTATGATTGAAGAATAGGACGCTCCTCCTCAGTCTCTAGATCCTTCCTTGCATCACTATAAATAGAGGAGTCCTCACACAGTAGAAATTGTCTAGCTTTTTATAGTTGTAGTAGCTTGTTTTAGCTTATTTAGTAATTTAGCTTAATGTTATTTTTATAAATGTAACTTCCTTATGAAATCCTTGTAATCTCTTTAATATTAATAAAAAGTTTGGTTTCATTTTTAGAGTTTAAATTTTGTTTTCCTTTCAATGCTATTATTGTGTTCAAAATGATTAAATAAGCTCAAATAAGCTCATTACTGTATAAGCTATCATTTAATTAGTTAAGTTTGTTTTAAGCTTAACTAATTAAACTCATTACTCAAAAGGACCTTAAAAAGGGCATGTTAAGCTGTTTGGATGATAAGCCAGATTGAGATGGGCTTATGGACAATACCAACTTATCTATGATAAGCTGTAGCTTGTTGATTTAAGCTCTATTGTAACATCTGAAAATTTTCGAAATTTTAAATGACTATTTTACCCTTTGACTGTTTGGGTCTGACTTGACTTTTTGACTTTTGGTCTTTTATTGTCACATAAAAGCGATTACCGCGTAACCGGTAAAATTTTCGGAACATATTTTAAATAATAAATCATATTTATTATTACATCTCTCATGTGCAAGTTATTTTTAACTTATTTGACTTGAAAACGAAAAAGATATATGTTATTCCTAAGCTGATTTATCAAAAACGACCCACTAAATCACGTTTTCATTATTCGGACTCTAAAGCAATTTGATGTAAAACGATATTCCTGACAACTTTTTAGTTTTGACCGAGACCCGAAAACAGTCAGGAAGTGACTGAAATGCCATCGCAAGATTATAGAAACAAGAAAATAATTAAATTTTATTTAATTAACACTTTTTATTAAATAAAAATATTTAATAAATTAGTCATCATTTTATTCAGTGACGTTTGTTGAAGACGCAAATATTCGAGTAAAAGATCATTTTACGGACAAAGCTTATCAGTAATATACAAATAAATAATAAACGTTTTAAATAAATTTTATAAAACGTTTATGAAAATTAGTAGAGTGAATACTTGTTTTTATGGGAAAAATGATTTGGAAAACAATGACGCAAGTTTCGTGTCTTGAATCATCCGTTAAGTCGCTCAAACGAGTCCCGAACCACTATTTTACACAATAATACTCAAAAGTTACACTTTTGGTCCCTGAGGAAACATAACCCTAACTTATTTTTGTAAGTTGTCATTTTTTTTAATAACTTTATATATATATATATGAAAATTATTAATTTTCTTTTCATTTATATATATAACACACACACACATCTCCCTCTTCTCACCTAATTTTTTCGGCGACCACCACCGGCCGGATTCCGGCCACCGCCACCTCCGGCCACCGGAAAACTTTACTGGCGAGTTTTCCGACCGAGTTCAAAAACGTTCCTCATCACCCGATCTATCCGCTCCACCATATCACGCGACGCCACGCGCCTCCACCACCTGCCACCGCCACCCTACTGTCAACAAGACCACCACACCACCACCACCATCATCATCATCTCGTCATCATCATCTTCATCATACCATCATCGTCACCATCACCTCGTCAGACCGATCACCACGCCAACCATCTCCACCGCCACGCACCATCATTCTCATTCCACCATCATCATCACATCCACCGCTGTCATGAAACCACCTACAAGGGTGCGTTCGGTTTAACAGGTTCTCACCAAAAGGGTGCGGTTGGTTTGATTTCAAGAGCACCTAGGGTGCGGTTGGTTTGTAAAATAAGCACCAAATGGTGCGTTGGGTTCGGGTCAGCCCCGCACAAGGGTGCGTTGGGTTCGTGGGTTGCACCACGAGGGTGCGTTTGGTGGGGCAGCCACCCTACAAGGGTGCGTTGGTTTGTGTTTTCAGCCGCACCACAAGGGTGGGAGCGTTTGGTTTGCTTAACCGCACCACGGGTGCGTTTGGTTTGGCTCAACCCGAAGAGGGTGTTTGTTCTTGGCTGTTAACGACCCATAGGGTGCGTTTGGATCTGGGTTCAGATTAGGGTGCACTGGTTTGTTATATTTACGCAGATTAGGGTGCGTTTGGTTTAGTCAAAACAGCACAAGGGTGCGTTTGGTTGGCTGTATAGCACCGAAGGGTGCGTTTGTTTTAGTATAAACACAATAAGGGTGCGTTTGGTTTAGTCTAAAACGAGTGGGGTGTGTTTGGTTTAACATAAAGAGCATAAGGGTGCGTTTGGTTTAGCAGTATAACCAAACGGGTGCGTTTGGGTTAACAGATTCGTCAAAAGGGGGTGTTTGGGTTAGCAGGAAAACCGTATAGGGGTGTTTGGTTTAGCAGGAAAACCGTATAGGGGTGTTTGGGTTAGCAGGAAAACCGTATAGGGGCGTTTGAGTTAGCAGTTTCACCATAAGGGCGCGTTTGGGTGAGCAGAAACAACTTTAGGGTGTGTTTGATTTATACAAAACGACAAATAAATATAACATAAGGTTTTATAAATATTAAAACCGGATATAATGGTGGATAATTGGTCAAATAATGTGATTATTTATTATTTTCGGATATATTATATTAGACCCGTTAACGGATTATATTATTGGGATAACAATGATATAAGCATATAAATACTCTTGTTATTTACTTGGATGTTTTCTATTAATATTGATTTGGAAGGTTGTTTGCACCATGTCTTTCGACTTGGGATGTTTATTAACGGTAAGTCGTGGCGGAAATTTATAGGAAATTTTTTTCTAATTTTGTAACGTGTCACTAAAGCTTCTAGTATATTGAGAAAAAAGATATCAGGGACTAAGTTTTTTTTGTAAAAAGATATCAGTAATTTGTATATACAATAAAACACGTTAATCCAACGATACGATAAACTATTTAGTTTTATATGTGACTAAGTTTGGTTGTCTCGTTCTCCGGCGTGGTTTATGTATGTGTTTTTGGGTGTTTTGTAGGTGGGTTGGTGGGGTGTTTGGGATGCGTGTTGTAGTTCAGTTGGTTGGGGGGGTTTTGACGGCATTGTTTATGAGGGTGGGTTATGTTGGTGGTTGAGGTTTTTCGGTTATACGTGTGTATGTGGTGGCTTTGTAATCGGGGTTGGGATTTTTGTGGGGATTTAAGAAATCGGTGGTCTTATCTTTTGGGTTATTGGATTTACGCTCTCTGCTATTTTTAGTTTACTTGCATAAGTATTGTGTTCTGTGCTAGGTATGCTTTAGTTGGTTTGTACTGGATGTTGAGGCAGGAAGTAAGATGTTTTGTAGGGTGCATGGGGCCTCAGATAGTTATGTTTGGGTGAGTTTTAATGACAGTGGAGGTTAGGTCGTGTGTGTGGTGTGTTCCTAAAAAACACTTTTCATGTGTATAACTGGTATTTGCGTTATAATATGGACCATCGTGTTTCGCGTTGTCGGTACATTTCACCAGGTATTTCCAAATTGCATTCTTGATTGTGTTGGTGAGTAGAGGTAAGGGTTATTACAGAAACGGATGGGTGTGCACGGTGGGGGTTTCCGTTTGGGCGGGGGTGTAGTGGGGCTGTTCTTCGCATTTAGGCTTCAACTGCTTTGTGAGTTTTGTGCCAACCAGGGGGGGTAGGGGGTGGCTGTGATGTGGGTGGGGGGAGATACTTGCTTGTGTACTATTTGATGGTACTTGGTGGATTGCTATGGGGTTGAACTATTATGTTTGTTATATATCTCGCGATGATATACAATATCTGGTCATATAATTTGTAGAGCATGGTTGATCATTAGCTATCACACTTGTTTATACCTCATTGCATATCTCACTGGTGGACGATACAACATTGGTTTTTACTCTTTGGATGTATATACAATTATACTTTTACTTGAATGATTATGGTTTAGATTAGGTTGACCGATGCAGGAATGTAAATTACTTGGACGGTGTAAGAGCGAATGTTATGAAATTGATCTATTCGGGATTGTCATATTTTGAAATAGATCTATTCGGGATTGACAATCCCCGTTCGGGTGATTAGCTATCACTGGGCAAACGAACGTTATAGCATGTTGTCTACGCGAATGTTATAAAATAGATCTATTCGGGATTGACAATCCCCGTTCGGGTGATTAGCTATCACTGGGCAAACGAACGTTATAACATGTCGGATTACGATTGGTTGGGCCTACAGGGCCCACAATACTTACATATGAACTCTTACTGTTATATTAGTGCATCGGTTTCATGAACTTAGAGTAATTGTAATCATTGTTTTATACTCACATGGATATTTACTGTGCCTTGAATAAAGTGGCAATACATACTTGAAACATTTTGGTGATATATATATAAATATCATACATGCTTTGAACAATTGCGGTACAACGATCATACGTACATTTTTGTGACTATTTGGGGATTGAAATGGTCATGCATACTTTACAACTATTTGATTTCTAAAAATCATACATACATTTTGGAAGGACATTTAAGGATTTTAAATGGTCATACACACTTGACAGAACTTTGGTTCAGCATTTATACTTAAACAAATCTATGAACTCACCAACTTTAATGTTGACACTTTTTAAGCATGTTTTTCTCAGGTGAATTAGATGCTTGGATTATTTGATGTGCATTGGAGTCTAAACTGACAAGATTTCATTCATGGATTTCTACATACATACAAGTGATCAAATCTCGTTGTGTTAATTTCAAGTTTTTCATTGTGATGCAATTATGGGACAAACATTATATCAATTTCAAGGAAATCAACGAGATTACTTTTCAAACGACACATTTAGAGGTCGTTCTCTTGTATCTAGCGCTGTGTATTATGAAGTAACGCCCCCGGACATACTTCCGCTGCGACACGTTTTTGGGGGTGTTACATCTATAAAGCACTTAAGGTCCTTGTTCAGCTGGGACAAAGGTACTTTCTCTTTTCTCTCATTTAAAGCTTAATTTGTAAGTTGCTTATTATCTGCTTATTTCAGCTTATTGTTTGCTTATCCTAGTTTATTTGTGCTTATTTTATATAAATATAGCTTAGAATACTTAGTTATTAGTTTTAATCAGTTTAGTTCAAGTTTATATTGTTCTGTCCTAGCATTAGTTAAATATGCTTATTTAGTTTAGCTTATCAATTAGTGCTTATCTATCCTTAGTTTTTGCTCAATTGTCCTTAATCTGCTTAGGGATTAATCTGTTTTTACAAATCTTAGCTTAATTAACTCTTTTGTAGCTTTTAAATGGGAAATCAGAACTTAAGGGTGGTGTTTGGCACAAGCAGCACTAACATATGTTAGTGCTGCCTAAGCCTCTTTTGTCCCTTAAGTCAATTTCAACAAGCTTAAATTTAGTCCATAAGTCAGTTTTAGTAAGTTTTTAAATCAACTTATTCAAGCTTAAAATCAGGGCTGCAAATTGCCATTTAACATCAAAAAACCAAAAAGAATAGTTTAAACTGCCATTTTTATTTCCTCTTTCTAGCTTAATCTTTTGGCCAATTTTCTTTAATTCGGCTTATTTGTGTTAACGAAGTGCAGTATTTGATCTGTTTTTGCCTTTTAGCTTATTACTAGTACTTATTATATCTATAAGTTAGCTTAGAGTAGGTAAAAATCCTTTTGAAGTGTCCTTAGAGTTTGATGTTCTATTGCCCTTAGTATGCTACCAGCTTATCTGGCTAGCTTATTTGTTCATCTAAGTGCTTATTAGGACTAGATTTCCATCTGTTTTTAGCTTATTAAAATGTTAAGTGCTCATTCAGTCCAAAAAGATCAAGTAGCCTAAGTCATTTGCTAAGCAGTCTTAATTTAGGCTTTTTCAACTGTTTTGCTTTTAAGTTCTTTTTCAGCATATTTGTTTGCTCAATTACTAGTCCTTAGGGCTTATTAGGTATAGGATTAGGTCTGTTTTTAGCTTATTCAATCTTCTATTTGCTTATTGAGTCCTAGAGTCTAATCAGTTTTAGCTTAGTGTTAAAAAGCTTAAAAGCCATTTCTGTCACTTTTTCAAATAGCTTTTCCTAGCTCAATTTTAAGTTGTGTCAAAAAGCTTTTTATTAAAGTTTGTCATTTAAGCTTAATCTTTAGCTTTTTTCAAAAGAAAAATAAAAAAATGTTTTATCAAAAAGAAAGGTCACAGGGTTCGAACCTACGACCTCTCCTTCACACACACAAAGCCTCTACCACTATGCCTTTGGGGCTTTTCTGTTAAACCTTTGCACTTTTAATTACTTATGCAAGCATTTCAGTTTTTGCTTATTCATGCCTAATTGCTTATTTTCTGCTTATTTGTTCAGCCACTTTTCCAGTTTTTAATTTTCTTAGATTCTACATAGTTTAAAGTAATTTTCCTAATTTTTCCAGATTTTTAATAATTAGTTTACTATTTTTAACATTTAATTTAGATTAAATTAGTTTTTAATTCATAAAAAATAAAATCAAAATCAAAAAAATATAATTTCTTTTTCAAAAAATATTTTAATTCATTTAGGTTTTATAGATTTGCAATTTGAAGTCTTAGGGTTAAATTTGATGTTTTAGGTATTTAGTCGCGTTTAATTTAGCGTAGAATTTAATAGCTTTAAATGTTTAATTCCCGTTATTTCTAGTTTAGCGTGCCTTTTATTTAGTTTCTCTTGCATTTTTAGAATTAGAAATCAAAAACGAAAATATTCGATATTCAAGCATCAAACAAAACACTTTTGTGAATTTCAAATTCACCTCTTGTCGGGATACGACATCTAGGAGATAAAATATTATTTGTCCTCAAGCAATTTTCTTATCAAACGGGATACTCTCTATACTATAATTAATTTGAGATATTTAGGATATATATTTAATTATATATAGACTATTTGGGTTGAATCAAAATTTTGGCGCCGTTGCCGGAGAGCGGTGTACGATTTTCGCGAAGTATTTGAAGTTAGTGCCTTGTAGATCCTTCCCCGTGAAGTTATTATTTATAATTTTCTATTTTCTTTTATAAAAACCATAAAAATACAAAAATATTTATTTTTCAATTTATTTTATAAAATACCAACAAAATTGAAAAACATAAAAATCAACCGTTGTGTCACTTGTGAAAATAGCTCACCTTTAGATTAACAAACTATAAGAGAGGTTTAAGAAGGATCGATCCAACGAACTTCGACCCGAAAGGAAAAGGTTTTTAAAACGCTTCGCGCTTACCCGCTCCTCCGCTTCTTAGTGCGTTTTTCTAGAGAGCTACCGTACACTTGTTTGATTATCGGTTACAAAAATATTTTTGTTTTATCTTATTTTGTTTTTAGTGCATGAGAACTCGCTCTACTTCTTCTAATCTATTTTTCCGCTTCGAGACCCCGAGAGTCTTATTCGACGAAGGAATTTAGGTGAACCGTCTGTGATAACCAGTAATATTTCCAGGGTTAAGTATTATAAAATATTGTAGTTTTGTATTTTGAAGTCTTTTGATCTTGACAGTTTTCCTGATGAAAGCTAAAAAGTTGACTTATGTTGACTATTTTGCGTAAAAGCGGTTTCGGTTTAATCGGGAGTTTGTCAGGGAATTTAGTTCGTGAATGGATCATTTATGATTCATATTTCTATTTTAGAGTGGATTTGAGGTTTTCAGTGCTTTCCGGGAAGTTTTCCCGCATTTAGCGAAAATCGTCACGCATCGCGTACCGGCACGACAGTTTAATTAAATATGGAGATTTATGAGGTTGGAAATGTGTTAATGGATTTATATATTTAATAAATTCATAATATTTAAATAACGTTGATTTAAATTGTGAATCGTGAGTGTGAGATTTGAAAGTTATCAGAAAAACGGTTGTTTTCGTGAAATTCGGTAAAAGACCGTTACAGTCGTAAAAAAATAAATTTTTGGTCAAATGCGAGTTGTCAAAACCTATTTTGAGGTTGAAAGTGTTTTCAAATTGATGAGCAAGGTTCGATCAAGTTTTGTTGAAAATTTGTATTTTTCGGTCCGGAGTCGGCCGGCAACGGCTCAATTTGGATTTTGAGCAAATTAAAAGAGTTAGGTGTCGTGTGAATAACTCAGGTTTATGGAAAAATGATTTTTGACGCAATAAAAATATTAACTAAGTTCGGTTGGCGTTTTAAAGATATGAAAATGTAGTTTTTAAGTGAGCCCGACACGAAAAGTTAAACCCGAACCCTTCCTTGGATTCCATTTATGCGTGTGCAAGCAAAGGGAACAACAAGGCTAAATTTTAGCTAAGTTGTCCACCCTTTTGTACCTATTTATGCCTCCATCCACCTCATTTCTTCACATACATGCATCTTCCAAAATTTTGAAAACAAAATATCCTCTCTCCCTTTTTCCTTGTGGTTTCGACGAGCACACACACACACACACACATAAACATATGGTTTTGAAGATTTAACAAGAGCGGGGTTATAAGAATAGATAGTGGGTCATTATTGGTTGAACACACGTTGTTGCATAAGGTTTTTGGGTCATCCTCTCCACGTCTAAAACTCGAACCGAACTCATCATTTCGTAAGTTTTTCTAAAATTAAAATTTTATTGTACTTCTAAGCTTCTTATGGTATGTTAATACTAGTTGTACAAGTTGATCGTCAAAAAGGTTGAGTCTTGATGTTTAAAAAGGGGTGTTTATTCGCGCGTTATATAAACAAAAGAATAAGGGTTTTGAGTTTAAACATAATGGTTGTTGTGGTAATTTTTCTTTTCATCTAAGTTCTTATTTTCAAGCTTATGGCTTATTCTACAAGCTCATAGAGCTTATTTGGTTTTGTTGGGCTTCCAACGTGGGTTTGGCCTGTCGGTTTGGTTAGCGGGCTCGGTGTGGGCTAGGTTGGCTAACCGAGGCCCAACCGAGGGTCCGTGTGATTTGGCTAGGCCGAACAAGGGCCCGTTTGGTTTGAGTTCGGCCCAATAAGAGTGTGTTTGGTTGTTCGGCCCATTAAGGGTTCGTTTGTTTTGTCTCGACCCAACGCCGAGTGGGCTTCGGCCCATTTAAGGGTGCGTTGTTTATTTCGGTTTGAGTGCCAAAATGGGCTCAGCCCAATTGGTTTTGGCTTATTGATTTCGAGCTTATTTAATTCCGGCTTATATTATAAGCTTATGGCTTAACTTGGTTTTGGTCTGTGTATATAAATTACGAGCTTATAGCTTATTATTCGTCTTAATGGGCCTAAGGCCCATTGTGTTTTGATTTGTATGTTGGACTTACGTAAAAAGATATGGATTAAAGGTTTGCTATCGGGCTAAGTATTTAAGACCATAATGGGCCTTAGGGCCCAATGAAAAAAAATGGATTTGAGAATTCGAAAATGGACTAAAGGATTGGTGTTGGATTAAGGGAGATTTTGTTGGACTTGTTGAGTGTAAAAGGGGTT
>BQNB010040099.1:0-47628 GCA_026074375.1 Tanacetum coccineum
ATTATATAGATGGTTAATATCTTTCGTCTACATTTTCGCTACCACCTTTAATACAACCTCGTACCTCGTTGTTTGATTGTTCTATGAACATTCGCAATACTCGAGAAAAACTACATAACTTCGTGGATGAAGTTCATTGTATGCTAACCGTCATCCGTCATGACATTGTCAAGCTCTTCGCTTCCATCTTTATTTCTCTTCATTTATTCTTTTTATTCCACACTTTATGTCCGGATGAGCATGAATTAAGAGGGAGGGAAAACACACCTGTTCACATATATCCTTTAACCAAATACTCTCAAGAACTCACATATGTGATTCTTATTCACTAGAAACCAAAGTGAAATGAAAAACTGAGTCATCCTCACTACTACCAATCTCAAGTCATCCACCTAGTCATCTTCACAAGAAGATTCACCATGTAACCATTCCCCACAAGTGAATTTCGTAATAAAATACGTCTCATCCTCATATCCTGATACTCATAAGCATGTGTGCCTATGTTGTCAAAATTCAAGTGAATTTCATAATGAAATGCGTCTCATCCTCATATCCCAACACTCATAAGCATGTGTGCCTGTGTTGTTAAAATTCAAGTGAATTTTGTAATGAAATGCGGCTCATCCTCAAGAACATCCACAACCGTTCTCTAATCATCCAATCATTTCCACTTTCTAGCAAGTGAAGAACTCAAAGAAGATATTCAATCTTCAAGTGTTGTTGAGTCGTCACAATGTCGTGTCTTTCACTTTTCTTCCCTCATGAAAGAACTACTACCTCATTTCACATTTTCTCCTTTGTTCGTCAACATTAACAACCAACAAAACACCCAACAAACCTATAGTTAATACCTTCTCTTTCCATTCACGCACATCCTTCTTCGTTTATGTTTCCTCAATAAATCATCTTTATTATCAACATTTAGTTCGACCTAAAGTCTTACGATAATTTTTATCCTTAAACACCCCAAACATGAAAAGATACATAATGCTTAACAAAGAAACCTTGAGGATTTAAGAATCTCTCAATACAACCCTTAGTCTATTCAAATCCACATCATCATCTTGGTTAGATGACGATAAGGAACGTGTCCATCAAAATACGTTAATACTCCTTATCTAAATGACATATTGGAAGAAGTCATTTTCATAATAACAGTGTGTCAATCAATAAACGAATTTTGTTCTCGTTTATTAAAGTCGGCATTATACCGAATATTGATGCATTTCGAACTCTGTTGAGTTCGTGCATATCAAGGATTCCCTTAAGTCTATCAAAACTACATATCACATCTGGTTAATGACAGGTACCAGCATAAGGAACATGTCGATCTCAAAATACGTTCATAATCCTTATATAAATGACATCTTAGGAAGATGATAATTCTCTAATAATCAGTGTGTCAAGTCTTAGTCCTTAAGCATGTGCCGCGTAGTATGGGGGGGGGAGGGTATGGATGGGGAGCGGGGGGGGGAGTTACTTATCATTAGGTATGTCTAAACATTCTCAATATCTTTAAGTATACGTCTGTTTTCCTTTTTATCACGGATTTAGGTTTTGTTGTTATTAAAACAACGATGGCATTTCTAGTTTTAAATTTTCTCTTAAAATGTCATAGTTTAAAGTGCATATATCTAAGACATGCATATCTTGTTCCTCGTTAGTGCATTGATATATGATAACGGTCCTAAAAATTATATATACATATAATATCAAAGTATAAGAAATTCACTAATAATCCTTGAGGACAAAGATTAAAAGTAAATTCTACAAACAATAAATCGTAATGTTTAGACCCGTAAGATGTTCACACATAAGCGGTTGTTATACCACCCCAAGAATTATGAATTGAAGCCCCGTTTTTATTTGGACAATGATTTGAATGGTTTCAAAGTTTTTGAATTGGTTTTCTATTTCTATTAATAAAAACACATAAAACATATAAGGGAAAGTAAACACTAAAGCAATTAAGAAATTAAAACGCTAAAACGATAACGGGAATTTAAAGAAAACGCGACAATTAAGCAAGTATATCAAATTTAAGACCTATGAACCCAAATTAAATTCCTAAACCTTCTAAATATTGAAAGAAAATTTTCAAAAAAAGAATTTTTTTTTTTAATTTTTATTTAACTTTTTATGATTTTTTAAAGTTTTTAATCTAAATAAATGCACGAAAAATACTAAACTTAAAACTAAAAATCTAAGAAAATTCCTAAAAGTAGCTTAAGCTATAAAGAATGCAAGAAAAATACTAGCTAAGAAAGAGCTTAAATTAATAAGCCAGAAAGAGCTTAAATTAATAAGCCAGAAAGAGCTTAAATTAATAAGCCAGAAAAAGCTTATTAAGCACTCAAATTGCTTATAACTAAAAGAGCCCAAAAAGGTGTTAAAAGTATATTAAGTGCACCCTTGGACGTAAAAGTCCCAAGGGCACAGATGGTAGAAGAGTGTGTGTTAAAGAGGGTTGAATGAGGTTGAGGTCAAGAGTTCGAGCCTTGCTCACCCTTGACTTCCCTTGTTCCCTTTTTTTATTTTTGAAAAACTTATTGAAACAAACTTGTAAAACAACTTATTGTGATTACTTTTTGCTAAAGAAACTTGTTGTGAAACTAACTAAATAAGCTAGAAAAGAGCTTAATAAGGTACTATTGGCTTTTTCACTAAACTAGATTAACTAGAAAACTTGAATAAGCTGAAAACAGAACTAAATAAGCTACCAACACCCTACAACTAAACTAATAAGCAAGTGAGAACAAAAATTAAGCAAAATTGACAAGCCATAAGCTGAGAAACTCAATTAAGCACTTTGGTATAAAACTGCTTACAAAACAGTCCAAACATGACTTTTTGAGCTTATTTTAAAGCAAGCTAAAGGAACCTTATGGCTTAATGACTTGTACCATTTTAAAGATCATGCTAGAGACTACTAAAATCAACAATTAAAAACTATTTTGAAAATCAAATAAGCAAAGAAAATGCTAAATGAAAAAGCTGCTTATGCAGTTTGAGTATTTTTGGTTTTTCAACTTTTTATCAAGATTCTAAAGGACTAGATTATAGACTTAAAACAGATAAGAAAATAAGCAATTAAGACTGAATTAAGTCCTAATAGATCTACTTTTACCTATAACTATTTGGTGTACTAAATTCAATACTTAATTATTATCGTAAACTACGTTAAATTTAAGAATGGAAAATGGCCTTAAAGTAAGCCATTTTATTTTCTTAACTGTTTGCAGGGTTGACAAAATCCCTATCCCCAAATCACAAGACCAAATGGCAAACCTAAAATGATTAGGTTTCTACACGCAAATAAACACCAAAGCAAAGAGCAACTTGACACATAAAATCAACTAAAAAACAATTTTAAGCTCAAAAATGCATTAAATCTAAGGATTATAACTGCAAGATCAAGAAATCTACACTCAATCCTTTCAAAACTTGATTAAACTTAACTAAGACCTTAAAACCTTACCTCATAAACCTCAATATGATTTCTAAACTTGATTTAAAGAGCTAAAAGTCTCTTGACAGCACTAACTTAAGTTAGTGCTGTCTCTTGAGGACTTGAGCCAAAACAAGACAAAAAACACAAACACGCCCTTTAAATATGCTTATATTAAAAACCATTTTTTTTTTAGCTTATATGAAAACTTAGTTTTAAAACTTAGATAATCAATACCAGATAGTAGTTAGCTTATGAAAGACCTTATGAACACATTTTAACAATCAAATAAGCTAAATCAATTAAACAACAGATTATTTCAAATATTTTTTTTTTGGTTTTTTAATGACTAAATTATATTTAAATAAATAAGTATACATTTAAAATCAACAAAAATATCCAAACCAAAGATATGAAAACTAAGATTTAAGCTAACAATTAAACACAATAAGCATCTAATAACAATAATAAGCAATATTAAGCAAATCTAAACAGCAATAAGCTAATATTAAGCAGAAATAAGCTAAAAATGAATAGTATAACTAGAATATAAAATTACAGCAGAGTAAATAGAAAAAGGAAAAGAGATGAGTACCTTTACCTCATCTAAACAGAGGTAAATGCTCAAATTAGAGCTTATATGAGCAGCTTAAGCTTAAATCACTTTCTTAATCTAATCTTAACTCCTGACCATCAGGAACTAATACCACTTGAATACTCAAAGCAGCCATCCAATTCCAAGGAGTATTCAAGTTTTTAACAGCTTATGCAGCATAATGAACATTTACTGTTATCAAAGGCTTAATCAAACCATTATTGCATTAAGAGGTAAAACAATGAATTGAAAAATTGAACAATATGTAAACTAAAATTATATTGATTAGAAAACTAAATACAAGCATTTGAAAAGACTGGTACATTAATTGAAAACAATACTAAAAACGTTACAATAGCTAAAATTACATAAGCTAAAGCTACCCTAATTTCTATTACTCTAGATTCCCTATGTGAATGTGAGTTGAAGCTTCCTTTTATAGGCAAGTAGAGAAGGTCAAAAGCCCCCTTTAGATGCTCCCTTTAACATCTTTAATCTTGTCGCCTTGATCTCATAACAAATCATTGCCCTTTAATTGTAGCCCTTGGATTGAAAGAGTCACAAGACAACCAACGGATATATTACACAAACATATCAAAGAACAACATATGCCAAAATACAAAAGGAACGAACAAGGAAGAAAAAATCACAATCAAAGACACAAAAGAAAAAACGAAGAAACAACAACAAAAGATATGACAAAACAGCAAAAGAGAAAAGTAACAGAACCCAAAACAACCCCGAACCCACGAAAAAAGGTACACCCCACAACCCCGGAAAGCCCGCTAGGCACACCACCCATTCATAGGCGGCCATGTAGCATATACTAGTTGAACAGAATTTATGATGTAACATTTCCCAAAAAAGAGTGTTTTAGTTTGGTGATTGCGTGTCAATCCTAGTTGTCAGAAATGTGTTAAATACAGCCAATCCTTATCAAAGAGTGACGTACTTGTTCGCTGAGCTGGATCTTTGCACTATGAATCAATTATGCCATGATAAGGACGAGTGTAAATTATTATTTTAGTTAAATTAATTATTTTTATAATTTTATTTCTATTTATAATTTTTATTTTATTAAACTTTTATTTTTTTTTTATTATTTTTATAATTATTTAAAATATTTATTTTTTTTTATATTATTAATTTACTGAATTGATATTTTATTTTTAGTTTTAATGTAAAAGGTGAAGAGTGTTTTACCGCGTTAAATTTGACGCCGGGTGAAATTGGTAAGACAAACAATAGTGAAAACCAAATTTCCACCGGCCATTTTAATTCTTTTCTTATTTCATTTTGACTCTTTTGACCGAGTTAAAAGAGAGTTGACTTGGATTAAAGGGTAAACGGGCCAAGGGATTTGGGCTTTTGGGCTCGGTTAAAGGTTAAGGGTTTATATATTTTGGACTTAACGACCGTTAGTCCCTTAGTAATAAAGGACTAACGGTGTAATTAGATTTGGGACTTAAGGTGAAAAAAGGTTTCACATTTAAGGTCCTTTTGGTACTTTCAAGGGTTTGTCTTCTCATGAGTTGACCAAAGTTGACTTTTGTTGATTTTGTTGATTCTTGCTAATAAATTCCCTCCCATTCCCTTCAATTCCCTTTCATTCCCAGGCTCTTGTGTACTCTTTTCTCCGTTTCTCCGTGTTAATCGTTTTTTGCCCGCTTTTGGCTCTCTTCATGTGATTCTTGTAATATCCGTACCTACATATCATAAAATACAAAATACACAAGATACAAGCATAATATGTTTATTTTTCATCTTTTTAAGGTTATTTTAGGTATAAAATGGATATGTGATTTCTCACATATCAAAATCCCCCAAACTAAGTGATTTGCCGTGTTCCTTATAGGCAATGTTATATGTCATAAAAAACTAAATACTCCAAAACCATACACTCCAAACCCCCCAAACTAATCCTTTGAAAAGTAGCAAAGTCTTTTGTGGGGAGAGTTAAGAAATCACAAGTTTAAAAACACCCCGCTTTCCCATTTTTCAATATTTTTCCATTTTTATGATTTTTATAATTTACAACTTACAACTTATTATTGTGTGACATAATGTATTGCTTTCATTATTCATTGATAAACTTTAGGATCACAGGAACAGAAAAACAAAAAAAGTGTCCGAATAAAAATGGATAAATTGATTCGTCCCCTGCCTTTCATCACTTCTCAAGCTAACCAAGCTTCAAAACAAGATCATTGTAAAATACCAAGTTATTGAAAATGCCTAACGACTACTCATAAAAGCTAATTGTGAATTACATCTCCTTTACATCTAATATCTCTTTCTCCTTACTTCTCCTCCTCCCTAATCCTAATTTTGTATCTTAATAAGATTTTATTTAAGTCATATAACCGAAAGGCTTCGTTTAAGACTTTATTTTCGATAGCTTATTAATTCCAAAAATAAAATGTTTAACGTTTAAAAAAAAAACTCAATAATTGGCCTCCTAGCGCCTTTTCAAAAGATCAAATGTCATCAAGAATGAAGGGAAGAAGTGAAGGAAGGAGGGGAGGAAGAAGAAGAAGAAGTGAAGAAGAGAGCGGTGAAGTAAGGGGTGAAGTTAGGAGAAAGTGTGAGAGAGAGCCACACGAGGCAACCAAATTTGGCTTTTTTATTAGGAACTTAAATCAAGGCACCAATCATGTGTCAAATATACCCTTGAAGGAACTCATTCAAAGTACATAAAAAAATGGAACCAATCTTATTTTGCATAAAAAAACCATATACGCTAAGAAGCTCTTGTAAGGTACATACAAAACAAGACAAAAAATTCAAAGAACATTATCCAAAGTCCAAAAAAAACCCTAACCCAAAAAGGCCTAGAGGCTCTTTAAA
This sequence comes from Tanacetum coccineum, assembly GCA_026074375.1. NCBI lineage: Eukaryota > Viridiplantae > Streptophyta > Magnoliopsida > Asterales > Asteraceae > Tanacetum > Tanacetum coccineum. The sequence continues at coordinate 6,891 of BQNB010040099.1, forward strand.
GGAATGAATTAAGGCCAATAATTTCACTTCTTAATTTTACTTACCCCCCATATAACCCTAAGTGCTCTTAAAGGGATAAAGGCCAAAATATTTTATTCATGAGATACATATAGTATGCCAGATTAAGTATTATTTATCTTTACCTTTACCCTGATGTATACATATCTTAAATCACAAGGAACTAAAAAAAACTACTATATAACTAAATATATTAACCAAAAAACCATACAACTCTATTTATTAAACATTTATATAAAAGAGTGAAACAAGCTAATGGAGAAAAAGTCCACAATTAACACATATGAGTCCTAAAGAAATCCCCACTATTCCAAAACTATACACGTTTAGCCAACAAAACTTATATTCTTCTACTTCAAATTCTACTCTATCATCCTCTTGTCCCTTCACAATGTAAAATTCCTAAAAACGAAATTCGTGTAAATATGCTTAATCAAATAAATTCGAAATCTTTTATTTTTGCATATTTTAAAATTAATTATGGGAAACTTTTTCTTGTGCAAAATCCTTGATGTATTTCACCATTTTTCAACTCAAGCTAAAGACTTGCATTTTATAGCCTCCCTGTTATAAAGATTAGCAAAATTCACAATTCATGAATCAACACGTTAAGGAGAAAGCTACGATATAATAACAGGTCGGTCAAATACACACATCACATCAGTTGTGTTCTCGCTACGGGGGGAAAGGGCCCTGACATTCGTGTCAAAACACTTATCTCTTTTATCAATTATTTTTATTTTTATTTTTTTTATAAAACTGAACTTTTAATATTTATATAAAATTTTAAAATTTTGCGGGAAAACGGGGTACGTGAGAACAACGGGCAAAAGGTAGGTAAATCATTATCGAAGATATACCAGCCCCCCCATAACAAAATTAACAGTTGTCCTCAATGTTTCCTGATTAAAGGTCTTATAACCCCCCATGATACTAGTACTAGAACTCAAAGAGGTCGAATATATGTGCATAATCCAAGCATCAGAAAGGATTCTAGCTCACAAAAATCTTAAAAGAAAATCTTAAGCCGTTTATTAGTAGGCTAAAAGATAGATGTTAGTCGATTAAAAAAATCTAGGATATCAAATTTCCCCCAAATTTTATCCTTCTTCCCCAAACAAATATAGCATAGCAAAAAGCTAGCAGCACGAGTGAACCCGGGGACAAAACCTAAAACAACCGAACACAAAAGAGTCTTTTAAAAAAAATTGTGGGTCAATCCTACAAACAAACATCAACACAAAAAACAAACAAGAAACAGGAAAGAGTACAAAAGCAAAGAAAGCCGCCCTCACGTCACATCCCATTAAAATAAGAAAGAAGAAAAGTGGGAAAAAATTTTACAAGCATCATAATTAATAATATTGTGGGGTTTGCCTCACCGGCCTCCCACGAAGCGCTTTCTTTTTGGTAACCGAGTCACATAGCTTGACTTGATCCCCGTATTTAGTTGTCCATAGGGATGGAACAAGTGGAAGAGAAATCTTCCATTTGACTTTCAAATGCCATCGGCTCAAGAGAAGAAAAATGAAAAGCGTAGATGTCGGGGTCAAAAATGGTGTCCTCACTCCCGAAGGAGAAAAGAAAGTTTACAGGATAAGTAAGAAGGATTTGGATAACAATTGTGAAGAAAAGATAATGGCGAACCTTAGAGGATAATCTCACATATGATGGAGAAAAAATTTTCTCCCAAATCCCGGGGTCAAAAACTTTGACCATATGTTTCACATTATCAAGTTCAGGTTCATCCTTAAAGCATTGTGGTTCATGATCGAAAAATACCTCGGGGGAGAGATTATGGGTGGTGTTATGCAAAATCTCAAGAACGTATCCCTCCGAGTCATTATAAGCGTACATAATATCTGAAGGGACATCAATAGCTAGAAAAACATCGATCTCATCAATATCGCCTTCTGGATCGAAACATTCATCCTCATCGAAAAGAGGTGTGTTAAGTAAAACTAGCTCATCAGAATTAGAAACATTAGAGTCCTTGCTCTCGACATCCTCTAATATCTTATTAAAAAGAGGATTAATGTCACTAGGGTTGTAATTGTCATCAAATTCAAAAAGAGGGTTCGAATAAACTTGAAAATTTTCTTCTTGAACATCCTCCATAAGAAATGACTCATCATCACTAGAAGTAAAGTCATCATTAAAACCGAAGAGAGGATTTGAGAAAATCATTTTATTATCACAAAAAGGCTAATCACATCCTTTGTCATCGTTGTCATCTCCTGGTGGAGGTAAGCAAACTAGAGCAGGTTCGTTGATGAACCTCTCGGGATTAGGATCAATCGTAATCTTAGGTGAAAAACTATTGACGGATCACAGTTAAGCAACAATTCAATTTCTCTAAGATCAGCTTCAAAATCAACATCCTCATTTCCCAGTGGAAATGAGTCTAGAAGAGCGAGTTCATCGGTGAACTCCTCAAGAAGAGAATCGCTAGTCTCAAAAGATGTAAGACTAGGACAAGAATCAGAAAGCGGAGTGGTACTGCCACTCGAGGGATGATTTGATTTCTTTAATCTTAATACTTCTTCAAAACTATCCTCGCATGTGACATTAATGAAATTAATCATATTAATCGACTCGTTTGCATCTTTTGAGACGTTTTGAAGTGCTAATGACATGAAAGAAAAATTGTTTATCCACGTGACCGCAAAGGGTTATTTCTTCTCCGTAAACATCAATTAAGGCACGGCCGGTCCTCAAGAAGGATCTCCCGAGAATGAGGGGAACCCGAGGATCGGCATCAAAATCAACAACAACAAAGTCGGTAGGAAAGTGAAACTTCCCCACTTTGACGAAGACGTCTTCGGCGACTCCCTTAGGACGAGTAATGGATCGATCCGCTAGCTCGAGAGTCATCCGAGTGGGGGTAAGTTCGGGTAGGGAAAGCTTCTTCCATATGGAAAGAGGCATAAGATTTATGCTAGCGCCAAGATCGGCCAAGGCGTGACATACATCCATTCCCGGGAAATCACATGGTATAAGAAACTTGCCGGGATCTCCAAGCTTTTCGGGAAGCTTTTTAAGGAGCATCGCCGAACAATTCTCATTCAATGGTATCTTAGCTAATTCAAACAACTTGTCCTTATTTGTAAGCAAACTTTTAATCGTAGAGGCAAATTTTGGCATCAAAAGAAGAGCATCCGCGAAGCTAATGTCGAAGTGCAAATCTTGAAAGATTTGAAAGAACTTCTCCATTTGATTCGTAGCTTTTTCACGGAGCTTTTGATCATTAAGTCTAGAAGGATATGGAATATTAGGCTTAGGTAAAGTCTTCGGAACATCGGGTTCCGGAATAGGAATGGGAATAACCAGAGGTTGGATGTGAGCGGTACTTCCTTGGAAATTAGTTTGCTCCTTATCCGTTGTCTCCTTGGTTTCTCGTTCCACTACCTTTTTTGGAGAAGGAGTAGTAGGAATCGAGGGTCCCTCATAAGCAACACCACTTCGAGTAGTGATTGCTTTCATCTCACCCTTCGGGTTAGGAATAGTATTACTCGGAAGAGTACCCGAAGTTGAGGCTTGGTTTTGGAAGAAACTACCTAATATACTCCTCATATCATTATTTAGATTCCTCCTAAGACTTTCCTCTTGCTTATTAAAATCACCCCTCAAAACATTAATTTGAGTTTGCATATTTCTCATCATTGACTCATTAGATTTCATGTAACTTGAAAACTCATTTGAAATCCCTTGTTGAACTTGATTATTAGGAGCTTGAAAAGGTTGATTTTGAAATCCTTGATTTTGAAAATTTGGAGCATGATTAATTGGAGCTTGAAAAGGTTGGTTTTGAAATCCTTGATTTTGAAAATTTGGAGCATGATTAATTGGAGCTTGAAAACCTTGATTACCATGAAAATTATTTCCCCGATTAAAATTATTCCCTTGATTTTGATTAAACCTATTTTGATTATTTTGCAACAGAGCAAAACCGGGTGGTGCCATTTGTTGCTAGTACGATTTGGAGGGGCAACTTGACTGTAAGTACTCGTTGCCGCACAAACACTAGATTGATTGCTATCGGTAGCAATACAATCATAAAAAGCATGAGCACCACCACAAATCACACAAGATTCCTTAACCGCTTTAACCGTAGCGGGAGTGATAACTGTCTTATTAATAATCTCAACTAAGTTCAAAATTTGGTCCGCAAGCTTATTAATTCTATCATCGGTCTTACTAGAACTTTACCTAGAAGTTGTATTCACCCTAGAAACATTCGATTTGCTTCGTGAATAACAAACTTTTGACTTATTCTCAATTATGTTCAAGGCCTCTCTAGTAGTTTTACTCAAAAGATTTCCACCCGCTGCGGCATTTAAGGAGTCTTAATCATTCTCATTTAAACCATTGTAGAAAGTATCAATTTGGGTTAACTCTGTAAATCCGTGGTGGGGACATGCTCTAAGCATTTCCTTAAATCGTTCCCATGCTTCACTAAATGTCTCATCAAATTTTTGGGTAAAACGAGAGATTTCATTTTTTAAGTGAGTGGTCTTTGAGGGAGGGAAAAATTGATTCACGAACTTGTTTACGAGATCATCCCAAGTCAAGATCGAATTAGGAGGTTCCTTCTCGTACCAAATTCTAGCGGCCCCCTCGAGTGAATATAGGAAAAGCATAAGCTTAATAACATCATTTGGAACATCCCTATATTTCAATGTCACGGTCATCCTTTTAAAATTAGCAATGTAAGTATGTGGATTATCCCTTTCAAAACCGTGAAATTTGTTGGCTTGAACTAATTGTAGCAAATTTGTTTTAATTTCGAAATTTTCTGCAAGAATTTCTGGTATGACGATAGCTTCTCCATACCCTTCCGTGGGTGCTTGAAGTAGTTCCTCCATTGTTCGATTATCCGCCATTGGTGCAACTTCAACGATAGTATGAAGCTCGGGTTTGACTATGTTTGGTGCACGTCGTTTATTTTGACGTCTCGGAATGGTTACGGGTGAATTATTTAGATAATAGAAATTTCTAGTGCGCATGCACTACACAAATAAAACTGATAAAACAAACGAAGAGAAAATATATACACAAAAATATTGTTATTTCACCGAATAATCAGCAAACTTAGGGTAACTCCTTTAAGTGAAACTCACAAGCAAGAGGGGGACGTAGTGGGAGCGAATAGCCTTAAAAACTATAAGTAATAAGATATCACTAACAAGATTGACAATGATCCGGAGGTCGGGGAGGATAAAATAAATGTTTAGCCATATTATTATTTAGAGAGAGAAAGGTAAGATGTGTGTGTTTTCTAGAGAGAGAAACAACACATACTTATGAGACAATAATGAATCCTCACCCCTCCATGGAAGTATGGAGGGGGTATTTATAGTCCTAGTGACACATAACTATTGTAACTTGTCATTATTAGTCCCTACGCGTCACACTGTAACTAAACTATTGTAATTCCGGATATGTCACCATATTTTAAGGCTAACAATCTTCCCCCAATATGTGGACACATACGGAATTACTTACAATGTTCCTATCAAGTACAATTACAATAAAATAAAGTCTTTCAAAGCACTTCCAAAGCTGAAGATGTCTTCTGAGTTCTCCTTGTCTTGAAACTTGTACTCCAGCTTGGATCTTCAGTGTCTTTACTTGTACATGAACCATTGTAGTATGCATGAGTTGGATTAACTTCCCCCCAATTCATACGGCATGTCATGAAAAGCTTTTTTCATAGACTCCTTTTTGGCGAAGTTTCTAAATCAGCTTCCCCCCAAACCAACATCCCTATCTTAAGCAGATTTTGAAGCTTTGAAGTAGCTTGAACAATCTTATAATTGTCATTGATGTGCACAGTAGAATTTTGTAGAAGTCAAACCACACCAACGACCACTGCTTCTTGCCATTAGGGCTTAGTGAATATTTGTTCGGGGATACATGCGAGAAATCAGCAACAATTCTTCTCACATATGCAGAATACTTCATAAACCATACTAAGTAAAGTAGTATACACTACTTCCCCCTGGAAGTTGACATGGTAACATCTAAGTCAACTAAGTCCCGAATGTACAAATTTTCCCCCATGATGGTTGCGAACTCTCAGAAGCATCATGGTTGTGTAGGCACATATACTCGAGAAGTTCTTATCTTAAGCACAAATCTTGAAATCCAAACAAAGCATTACCCTCTTGTCTTTAGAAACTGTAGAGGATATGAAGAAAGAAATAAGAGAACTTGATATAATCAAGGTCTTGTATATGAATGACGTTGAAGAACTTTGAGAATTTTGCTTAGCCTATGAAGTATCTTTGTCTTGGAATGACACAATAATATCCCGTGAGAATTGCTGATTACATCCAAACCTTTAAACTCTCTGGCTAACTTACCAACCTCTTATTCTGTTGGCTATTGTTGTGACCACTTGGTGAAGTTAACCCGATATACCAAACTTGAAAATGAAGTGAAATCCCCCAAATTTGTTACTTAATCTTGAACTGTTGTTGATTAAAGAACGGTGCAAGATTAAAACTATAAGTACTTTATACCCAGTCCTAAAAGTATAAGAAGTACAACACCTCTTAAGATTATCCACATCGGCATCTACGTGTGACACTGAGTACTACAATGTAACTCCTTTAAGTGATAGCTATAACCCGTGTGCACTACAATGTAACTTATTACATCAGGAAATAACTAGATAATCTAAGTCTTAATCATCTGCTGTATACGTTCAAGCAAGTCATCAACCGATAGATTGGGTTTAAAAAAAGGGGTAGAAAGTAGAAGGAAGTCTCAATGATGAACTAAGTAGACGCCTTTGTGAAATCCAACTTCAAGCTCAAATAAGGGATACCAAATCAACTCCGTGATCACTTGTCATCGTAATCCGAATCTTTAGCCGTTTGTCGTTTTAGTGAATCTTATTCGGATCTTTTTTAGTGTTATGTATCGTGTTTGTTGTGTTGTTGTTCAAGAATGTCGTTAAACTAGACAAATGTTGTGTTTGTATGTCGTCAACAGAAAAACATTGTCTAGTCCAACTTGTCGTGAAAGCGTTTTTATACCCGGCTTAATCTACTAACATAAACCCGAAGCCCATTCTGTGTTGCAAGTACCAGCCCAACACCTTTAATTAGATCGGTCCACAACTGAATTATTATAACAGCCTATTTTTTATACTACTCGAGCCTATCACAACCCTTGGCCTAGTCACGGCCCAAATCCAAAATTATAATCCAAATCCATCACAACCATATACCGGTGATATAACCCCACACCCTAATTTTTATCCTATTACTAACCCTAATAAAAAGATACGCAGTCACCTAATTTCATCTCTCCATCAAACGCAGTTCACACCAAAAGAGATTTCACCATTAATTATTATACACCGAATCATCAAACACATATCAAATAACCATGACCCAAACCCAATTTCACAAGATAAATTAATCTCATATCACCCTTCTTTTCATTTGTTAACCGACCACAAACAACAACCTATTGAAGCGTTTAAGGATGGTGTGTACAAGAAGTATGTGGCTTCAAGATCCTTCAAAAAAGGGTCTCGGGTAGGTGCTTGTAATTTGAGTTGTTTTAACGATTTCTAACGAAACAGAAAAAGTTTGTAACAAGGTTGTTATAAAACTGTTTCTAATTTCAAATATCTAAGAGGGTTTATAACCTTTATAGATCGACGATGATGAAATCTTTCGTGTGTATAGATCTTAAAAAAAAGTCATGATGATTTATATCTGACACCCACGAAAAGAATACTGAGATCATTGTTTTTTTCATTTTGATTTGACTTTGAAGCTTGAGTTGTTGGAGATGACGGGATAGGATTAGTGTGTGGATTTGTTGGAAGGAGATGTGGATGAGATACTATGTGACGATGGGAAATTAGGGTTTAGATTGGTTGGATTTGTTGATGAATATTGAGGTTGATGTTGTCGTTGATTGTTGTATGATGTTTAGGTGTGGTTATTATTGAGGTTGTTGGATGTTTATAGTTGATTTTAGATATGTTGTAAACTCGGTAACAATTAAGTTACTTACTGAGTTGAAGATCTGTTTTAAACTCGATAACAACATCAGTTGACTTATTGAGCAAACTCGGTTGTCGAGATTCATTCTCGATGTCGAATTTGTAACATGCATGTACAAATCTGTTCATTTCATTCTATTCTAACAACTTCAGAACCCATTTTTGGAAACATTAGTTATATTATCGAGTTTGACCATTGACCAAAAGTCAATACTGAGTTTGACCAAATCTAAAACTACTTCCAAGTTTGACTTTTTGACCAGTTCCGAATTTGTAAAATAAACAGTTTTAGCACATCTTATAACCGAATCTGATCGAGTTTGAACAGTACCAAGTATGAACAGTAACCGAGTATGAACAGTAAATGAATAGTACCGAAACATGAACAACAAACACATGATACAATACACCCCTACAGCTCTGATACCAACTGTAAGTAATAAGATATCACTAACAAGATTGACAATGATCCGGAGGTCGGGGAGGATAAAATATATGTTTAGCCATATTATTATTTAGAGAGAGAAAGGTAAGATGTGTGTGTTTTCTAGATAGAGAAACAACACACACTTATGAGACAATAATGAATCCTCACCCCTCCATGGAAGTATGGAGGGGGTATTTATAGTCCTAGTGACACATAACTATTGTAACTTGTCATTATTAGTCAATACGTGTCACACTGTAACTAAACTATTGTAATTCTGGATATGTCACCATATTTTAAGGCTAACAAAAACGTTTGTCCCTTCGGGTCGTAGTTCCTTGGAACAACCCTCCTTATACCCGCCTTATAGCTTATTTCACAAAAGAGGTGCGCCATTTTCGTAAGTGACACAAGACGGTTATTTTTGTTGTTTTTCGATTTTTGATTACTTGATATATATATTCACAAAATTGAGAAGGAAACTAAAAAAATATTTGTTGTATTTTTTTACAGGAAATATGCACAAACGGGAATTATAATTCATCAAGAAGGGTTTCACATACTAATTTCAAAGGAAAAACACAAAATAGCTGACACACTTCCCCAGGGCTTTGGCAGCGGCGCCAAAAATTTAATCCGCTCCCAAACCACACACACAAACGAGTATGGTATTTAAGAGGCGAAAATCCAATTCTAGTATATTAGTATAGTATTCCAAAAGTTTTAAAGATAATTGCTTTTAAACCACAGCTATTTCTAAAACTCCCGGGTCATTTTTCCTCGGCAGAAGTGTGATAGAAATCGGTTTAATTTGTGATCGCGGATATTGAATAATTCAAATGTTTGATTTTGGTTTTATTTCTACAGATAAAACGCATAATCTTGAAAAGGAAAGTAAAGACTAAGCAATTCGAATATTAGGCATTAAAAAGTTGACGGGAATTTAAGAAAACGCGGACAAATAAGCAAGTAACCCTCTAAATTTAAGCTCCTATGAACATAAATTAATTTCTAAAACCTACAAAATGATAAAAAAGAGATTTTTAGAAAAAGATTTTATTTTTTTGATTTTGATTTTATTTTTGATGAGTTTTAAAGTTTTTAATCTAATAAAATGCACAAAAAATAGTACAAACTTGATGTTAAAATCTAAGAAAAATACTAAAATTGGCTTTGATGATAAGGATGTAAGGAAATGAAAGACACAAAATAAGCTTAAACAAATAAGCCGAACGAAAAAATCAATTTGCACTCGAAGTGCTATAACTAAAGAAACCAAAATCGTTCGTTAAAGATATTTTGTTTGTGCACCCTTGGACATAAAGTCCCAAGGCGCAGGATGGTTTGTGAGGTGTGTTTAAGAAAGGTTGAGTCAGGGTTCGAGCCTTGCTCACCTAAGACTTCCAATTTCCCTTTTTTTTTATTTTTGCAAAAAAAACCTTTTTTCACAAACTTCTTAAACAGCTTAAATAAGCACTTTTCACTAAAAACAACATTTTATTGAACTTAAACACTAAGCCTAAAATTGAACTTAAAGTCACAGTTTACATAAGAAGGAAAATTTTTGCTTTTGCACAAAAACTTAAAGACTAATAGCTTGAGTAAGCTCAAGCCTTGAACCTATTAGCTTCTAACACCTTTAATACTTAAAAAGCAAGATTGACACAAATTAAAGTAAAAACAAAGAAGCCAAAAAGTGAGAAAAAGTAATAAGCAACACCTTTGGGTAAAAATCAGTTACCAAAACAGCAAATAGGCAACTTTGAACTTATTTTAAGCAAGCTAATGAATACATTATGCTTAATGACTTACACTACCTTAAATTCCTATCCTAACTATACTATCTAAATCACCAATTGAAAACATTTTGAAATCTATTTAGCTAAGAAATAATGCTACTTGAATAGCTGGTTCAGGCAAGGAAAATATAATTTTTGGTTTTTCTAAAATTTTTTATAAAAAGTACAACATGTCTATTATGCAGCCCTAAAAATAGATGAGTAAATATGACTATCTAATCATAAAATAAGCCATAACACTATCTAGATTTTCCTATGAAACTAAGTGTGTACTAAATTTCAAAACCTAACTCTACTTATACTAGCTTAATTTTTGTTTGAAAATGGCTTGAAAAACTCATTTTGCTTGCTGATGCAGTTGGACACTTTTTGAGCCAAACTCAAATCCAAAATTACACAGACCTCAGAAGATTATTTCTAAACTAATGTTAAACTCGAAATCAAGAATGAAATTACCAACAATAGCAACTAGTAAACATCAAAGCATGAGATCTTTTGAATCTGAGCTTTATGAATAGAATCAAATTAATCAACACATATCCACTTAAAAACTTGATTGGCTTAACAAAAAGCCTTAAATCCTACTATATTAATTTAAATATGATGTTCAAATTCAAATAATGAAACCAAATGGCTCTTGACAACACTAACTTCAATGTTGTGCTGTCTTGAACCAAACACCCCTTTAAAATGCTTAAATCCCATTTTTTAGTTCTAAAACTAAGAATTTAAGCTTAAATTTCTTAATACAGATAGTTAGTAGCTTATTAAAGATCTATTGAGCTACTTTTTCAACAATCAATAAGCAGAATCATTATGCTACTAACTAATTCTAATATTTTTGGATTTTTAAATTTTTATATCAAAAACTGTTAAAAAGAGTTCACACTAATAACTGGAACACATTATAGCATCATTAAACTTATTAAGAATAAATAAGCTAATTTCTAAACAACAATAAGCAGAAATAAGCTAAAGTGCAAAATTAAGCTATAAATGGATTAGGAACTACTAAAGCCCTTTGGCACAAACATGGCTTATTAATTGCTCAAGAGCTATTTCGAGCTAGACTTTTGTCTTGTAACTTCGAGTGACCGAAGCTTCTTTGTTTGGGTCCATTTAGGTGAACCTAACACAAAATAAGCTGAGGTGTAATTTGAGGTTGATTTTGAGTAATCTAATAAACTAAGTTAAGCTTTTAAGGGCTTAACTGAGTGATAACAAGCTTAAGTAGTATATAAGAGCTTATGAGAGCTTATGATCATATTTAGCATAATGGAATTGAATTAAAACTTGGATTAGAGACACACAAGTAAAGTAAACTAAATTTTATTGAAAAATAAAGATTACAAAGCTTTAAAAATGAGAATTACATGAAAATTAAGACTATTAAGCTAACATTAAGCTAAATATACTACTAAGCTTATACTACACTAGACTACACTCCTTTTCTGAATCTGTGAGTGAGGCCTTCTTTATATAGGAACGAGATGAAGCTTCTAGGCCTCTAGGATGCTCCCCCACTTCTAATCATGGCCCTTCAATCCTTGATTGCCCTCCACGTCTTTGATCTTGACCGTTCTTTGCCTTACACGTCCCATCCACCAATAGTATTGCTAGGGATTGCCAGCGTGTATAAGTGGGAGTGTCAAAGTGTCAGAGGTGAGCTTCTAGAAGCATTTCATGAGCATGATTTGGTGAATTAACCCTGTTTCTTGTGCAAGTAAAAAAGGTGGGAAAAGAGGAAAACGTTAAATAGTATTAATTTTTGACTGTGTTGACCATCTTGACCAGTCCCTCTTTGGTTTGACTTGGGCTAGGGAATTTGGGCTTTTGGTTATATTTTTGGCCATTCTTTTATTTATAGATAGAATTGATGGGCCAAGTGTAATAAGAAAAGGGTTTTGGGCTTTTGGTTAAGTAAAATAAGCTGTGGGCTAACCCAAACTAATAAGTGGGCTCGGGTTGGTCCATAAAATACGGGTACGCCTTCGGCTTCAGCTTTTCATACTCTTTCTATCTCGTGTTCGTTTTTGTCCCATTTTGGCCTTCTTTATGTGATATTTGAAATATCCGCACCTACATATCACAAAAGACAAAATACACATTACATAAGCGTAATTTGCATTATTTCATCTTTTTAAGGTCATTTTTTTATGTAAAATGGATATGTGATTTCTCACATATCAAGCCTATATCCCTTTTTCCATTTGGTAAATCCACTAAAGTCCAAACTTCTTGTATCTTGAATTGTAGAAGCTCTTCCTGCATAGCCTCTATCCAGCTTGGATCCTTCAATGCATGAATTACCTTTTTGGGTTCTTCCTGTGATAAAAACAAGCAAACAAGTAGTTTTGAAGGTCTTTATGGTTTGTTCTTTATTGAATAGTACTAACAAACCCATGTTCCTTTAAATTCTTTGACATCTTTCTTGTTTGTGTAGCTGATTGCAAATCTCCAATCACTTGATCAAGAGGATGATCTTTATGAATTCTTGTAGTTGGAATAGGACTGACTTGGATTGTTGTATCCAAATTATTCATGTCAGCCATTGCACCATCATCTTCATCATCTCTTAAGAAGTCAAATATGCTATAATCTTCCAAAGCAGGCATATTTAGATCAAATGGAAGTTCAATGCTTGTTTTTCCACCAACAGCATTAACCTCATTTGTGCCAGCAGCATTAACATTGTTAGTGTTGTTAACATTATCTTCCTTCTCTTGATCATTACATTCACTTTCTTTTCTTGGATCTTCATCAACCTTCTTTCCATCATCACTTGAAGGTTTGGATCCATCATCATGAGAACTCTTTGGATCTTGGGAATATGGTGGATCAGCAGTCCATAATGGTAGCAAAATGTAATCTTTGACAGGTTCTGTCTCCTTTCTAGCTTGACCTGCATTATCACTTGCTTTTGTACCTACAAAACCATTAGACTGTGTACCTGCAACAATTGGCTCATAATTCATTATTCTTGTTAGTGCATCAATATCAAATAGCCAATCTGGTCCACTACCTACAACATTAGGTGTATTCTCACTAAACCTAATATGTAAGTTTTCTTCCACTATCCTTGTTCTACTATTGAATACTCTAAAGGCTTTACTATTCAAAGAGTATCCAACAAAGAAACCTTCATCAGCCTTACCATCAAATTTGCCTAAGTGATCTATGGTATTGAGAATGGTAACAAGACACCCAAATGGTCTCATAAAACTTAAAGTTGGTGTTCTACCATGAAAAAGTTCATATGGGGTCTTGTTATGAGGCTTAACTACTAACACTCTATTTTGCACATAGCAAGCAGTATTAACTGCTTATGCCCAAAATGTAATACCCCGCCTTACGAGCAAGGACCACGTCAATATTGTCCCGCTTGCCCGCAGGCTCACAGCTTTGCTTTGTGGCCCTCATGTGAAGACTTCCCGGCAGGTCACCCAAGCCAGTACTACTTTCACATGAGCACGCTTAACTGCCAGTTCCTAGGAACCCCACTCGTAGTAGACCACAAAACGCGTTGTGTCATTGTAAGGCTAATGTTAAGAAATAGATCTATTCGGGTGTGACAGCCCCGTTCGGGTGATTAGCTATCACTGGTGTCGAAACTACCGAGCCAAACGAAACTTATTAGCATGTCGAGCAACGAATATTTAACTGAACTTGAATTATCGTCCATTGAATAAAGGCATATATATTAGTCACGCAGACAGTTTCAAGAACTAGAGAATCGTAACCATTGTATTTTAATACACACATAATATTTACGTTTCCTTGAATAAAGTGGTAATACATACTTTAAAACAATATGGTCTAACTAAACATATGTATTGGTGACTATTTGGAGGATTTGAATGGTCATGCTTACTTTATAACTCTTGATTTACAACATTTATAACCCCAAGTTTATACCGTTTTTTTGGTGACTATTTGAGGATTTTAAATAGTCATAGCATACTTTACAAAACTGTTGTTCAACATTTATACTTAAACCAAACCTATGAACCTCACCAACTTTAAATTATGTTGACACTTTTAAGCATGTTTTTTCTCAAAGCGGGGAATAGATGCATGACTTATGTATGTGCATTGGAGTCTAAAATAATTTCAAGATTATCCTATCAAAACGACACACAGATTATAGGTCGTTCTCTCATGCCTTGAGCAATGGTAATAAGAAGTAACGCTCCGTAAACATATTCCGCTTCGACCCATTTTTGGGGTGTTACAGAATGGTATACAGAGCCAAGGTAAAGAGAACTATGGTTGCATTATTACCTTAACTATAACAACTTTCCAACGATCCACAATTTCAAAAAGGATTTTAACGGGACATACCAAGCACTTTTGATCCTTAGTTGGTTTATACTAGAATGCTTACATAATGCATACAACGTATTCATATTATAGTACGTATATTACATATATACATTTGATGTTTAACAATCTTTCACACATACTCCTAACAATATTTATATAAGGTGGTATTTATATAAATACTAGACATTCTCTCAAAACATACAAGTAACATATGGTCTGACTTTAACATATCTCAAACAACACTTCATCTTTGAAGCACGACTTAGAGAACTAAACTAATTTCATTTATTACTCGGCGATTTGAAGGAAATGGCACCAAAGAAAAGAACCACGAGGTCAATACCAGCCATGACTACCACCACCCCACCGGTCACCAATGCCCAGCTTAAGGCATTGATCGACCAAGGGGTTGCCGATGCATTGGCAGCACGTGATGCTGACAGAAGTATGAATGGCAATGACAGCCATAATTCGGGAACGGGTGTTAGAAGAAACAAGCGAGTCGTTCGTGAGTGCACTTACCCAGACTTCATGAAGTGTCAACCTCTAAATTTCAAAGGCACAGAAGGAGTTGTCGAATTGACTTAATGGTTCGAGAAAATAGAAACTGTGTTTAGTATAAGCAACTGCTCTGTGGAAAACCAAATAATGGTTTTCCCACTTGTCCTTCTTCTTGGAAAAAGTGCTCTAACATGGTGGAACTCCCACGTTAGGACTGTTGGTCATGATGTTGCATATGCAATGACTTGGACAGACCTGAAAAAGAAGATGACTGATAAGTACTTAACTACGCCCAGAGGAGCATATTAGAAAGCTCAAGGTTCGAGATGTGGATTAAAGGTAAAAGGTACCGACATGATAGGCTACAACCAACGTTTTCAGGAACTAGCATTGATGTGTGTTAGAATGATTCCTGAAGAATCTGATAAGGTCAAAAAGTATGTCGGTAGTCTTTTTGACATGCTACATGGGAGTGTAGTGGCGTCTAAGCCAAAGACAATGCAGGACGCAATTGAAATTTCAACTGAGCTAAAAAAATAAAAAAGATAGATAAGAAAAGCCATACTGTCTGAACGCCAATGAAAACAAGAGGAAATTTGATAACAACGACCAAGCTCAACAACAATTTCCCAAGAGCATGAAATGAGGTCACAAGCTTACAGCCGCTAGGATTGGTGAAAGGAAGAGTATGCAAGACTCTACCATTGTGCAACAAGCAAGTTTCATCACAATGGCCAGTGGCATTGTAAAGTGCGCAACATGGCAAGAAAGTTGGTCACTTGACCCGGGACTGTAGGAGTCCTGCTGCTACTAACAATTAAAGAAACCTCACTTGCTACGAATGTAGGAATCCATGGCACTACAGGAGTGATTGCCCGGAGCTAAAGAACCAGAACCATAGAAACTAGGCTGAAGGTACTGGAGCACATGGATTGGTGCATGCCTTAGGAGGAGGAGAAACCGATCAAGACCTTAACAACATGGAGGACGATATCAATGATTAGACTCTATACCTTTAAGAATTCTCGTTGTAGGTTCTCTTAAGTTTCCGTTGTGATTGTACGAATGATTTCAAATTATCTATCAAATTAATGTATTTTGTCATAATTACTTAAATTCTCTACTTATTTATGTAAGCCATTCTCACAAATATCATGAAGTCATAATGCTATTTTGACGAAAATGAGCAATGCATCGTTAGTCCTCAATTATACATGGCCTGATCAACTATGTATAATTCAGGAAAGTACCATGCCGTGCTGAGAGTAGTCACTCTAAAAACTTCTTGTCAAGAAAACATTGTTCTACTTATATCAAGTTTTGTGTGCGTATTCATAAAACGTATCTATCACAAGGAACCAAACTAACAATCATAATAACTAAATAAACTATCATACCACCTTATTATATAAAGTCAACATCATTGTATATAAAATCATATGTCCAAAAGTTAAGACGCATCCCTAGTCACCCTAGGACGATCGACTAACAAGTTTACTCATCATTAAGGAATATACAAATACACCATTTTCAACATCTACGTAATACCATAGAGCTTAGTAGTTACAACACCACCATAGATATAAATTCGTTATCATCTGGGGAAAGCAAATGTTGTTACTGATCTATTGAGCAAAGGAGCTGATAAGCCATTAAGAGTTTCGACGCCTTATTTATGACTAATGGGCTTGATCTTCCTAATTAAATCTTGCATGCCTCAGACTGAAGCACAGAAACACAAAGAATGTAGTGAGGAGATGGATCAGAAAGGATAAACTAAGGAGAAATTTTGAGATAGAGTGGAAGCTTAAGGTTCGCCTGGGAAAGGAGTAGTACGTTTTGGCAAACAGGGGAAGTTAAACCCCAGATATATTAGACCTTTCCAGATGTTGGCAAAGGTTGGAGCCGTTGCTTACAGGCTTGAACTTCTGCGAGAGCTGAGCAGGGTTCAAAATACGTTTCATGTATCCAACTTGAAAAAGTGTTATTCCGACGAACCATTAGTTGTTCTGTTGGATGGACTCCACATTGATGATAAGCTTCATTTTATCGAGGAACCAGTAAAAACATGACCGGTGAAAGTTAAAAACGGATTGAAACAAAGGTCTATCTAATTATGTCAAGGTTCGATGGAACTCTAAAGAGAGGTCTTGAGTACGACATGGGAACGAGAAGATAATTCCCGAAGAAATATCCACTACCTGATCTTCACAAAGACCAGCACCGTCTCTAGTGCCGCGTCCTTAAGCCGTGAAGGACAAGCCCATTAACGAGGGAAGACTATAACACCCTGTGTTTTAGGGTCATTGTACGTCGTCAATAAATTCACTATTTATTTTTAGTATTGTACGCGTTTGCTTTTAAATTGAAATCGTTAAGTTAAATCACGTAAGCTAAAAATTATCGTTCAGTGTAAACGGGCATCAAACAATTAAATGTTTACATCAAGCAAGTGTTAAATAACTATTTAGAGGATAATTATTAAATTTGCACATTTTATTTTTATTGGTTACGTAAAGTGTTTACGTTTCGCGATAAAATACGTTTAGGCATACCCGGAACCACCAAAACTTTTCTACGCTTCAACAAATACCCATTTTTATACCCAATACCCAAAGTTTTATAAAAATGCACCCATATTTATCACCATAGCCAAATTTTAAGCAAAAAAAATAAACCAAGACTTGCAATATACAAGTATTTACTTCCACATTTACTTAATACATCATTTAACTTCAAGTAACATATCATATAAGCAAAATATCAAAGAAAATCAACTTGTACTCCCTCCCCCTCCTAAATTTCATGGGATACATCCCATAATAGGGAACCATGAGCTCACAAAAACACCAACTTGATTATGTACATCACCAACTCATTAAACCATAAGACTTTCATGTTTACTTGACCAAAGACTTTCCTAGAATTCCTCTTTATGTCTTAGACTTTCCTTATGACCTTTGACTAGTCCTAATGGTATATAAGGCTTACACTAGTGGAAGTAACACATACACACTTCATTTCCTTAGTGAAAACTCACTCATTCTCTCCCTTTGGCTCTCTCAAACCCACGGCACCAAGCAAACACATACATACTCCATACCAAAATTTATCTACAACATTTACAAGTGTTCCTACATCATTTATAAGATAGGTGTTTAGAAGGTTTGGTTTAAGGTTTACAAGTGTTAAAGCAAGAAGGTTCAAGATTAGGGTTTTGCTTGGAATTAGGGTTTTCAAGTGTTGTAAGCTTGGGTTAAGTAGCTAAACAAGGGTTTAGATCATTTTGTTCATCATCCTACTTCATATTAAGGTTACCTAAAAACCTTAATCTCTTTACATTTATGATTTTATGGGTATATAATGGTTATATAGTTAATCACCATCTAAGGAACATAATGAGATATAAAATGGTTTTTATTCTTGTTTATGGTTTTGGTAAACTTTGTCATATGATATATGGATGTTATGGATCATGTTATAAAGCAAGTATATACACTATATGAGTGTTGGTTAAGTTATATAAAGAATATATAAGTAAAAGGTATAGAAAGTTACTTATAAATGTTCATGAACAAATGAGTATGTAAACTTGATGTTCTTGTGATTATTGGATAATATATGGACTAATCATGGACTAGAGACCCTAAGGATGTAAATACATGAGATTTGAAGGTTGTCATGGACTGTAAACAAGTGTACTAACTAAAAAGTTATAAAAACAAGGTTAATACAACTTTTAGCAAACTGAACCAAAGTGGTACATATCAAACTCAAAAATAAAGTATTTATTTTATATTTTTATAAAATACTACATGTCACAAGGATCGTAGGCATATAAAGAACTCGAAAATCCGATTTATAACGAAGGAGATACGCTAATTTCAAGTTACGCAATAAAAATGCGTTTATAAAAAGAAATTTTTTTTAAAAAAAAAAAAAAAAAATAAAAACTTTAAAGTTTCACAATAGATATATATAACTGGATCATATGATTCACATATATTATCATATATAAAAGGATTCCATAACAATAAGACACGTAAATTATAAAGATCAATACCGAAGGAGTTAAGAATAACACACAATATCGATAATAACAAACTTATATAAAAATAATTTTATAAAAGTTACTGAACACGAACATATGAAATCTATATTGAAAACATCAAAAAAAATGATGAGACCTTTTAATTAATGAAGACCGAGTCAAAAAAAAATCACAAAAACGGAGCTATAACGAAAAAAACACGACGATTACGAATTTACTATAAGACAAAAGTTTATAAAGAATAAATTTAATAAAAGCGCATGAACAGTAAAAAGTACTGTTCACCAGAAGGACATTAAAATACAAAATGATATAATATGATACAAACATCTTAATGACGAATAGCGGGCGTAAGAAACATACAAAACGGCTTAAAACGAGAAAGATACGTACTAATTTAATACTTGTGCACTTTTTCTGACGTGAATAGTGTAGGTTCGTATTTTTAATAAAATTTTGTGTAAACGTTTAATAAAAGAGATCAATTATATAATATTTAATAACACGTCTTAAACTTTATAAATTTATCTTACAAAGACAATGTACTTATTTATTCGATTTATACGAGTCAAACACGTAGTATTTATTTATCAAATGCCATTTAAATATGATTTCATAAACACAATTAGATGGTGATGTAGCTATATAGAATTGTATACGGTATTTATTATTCAAAATGCTTAGTGCTCATACGGCCTATAATTAATTAGGTTGCATTCGGGCGTTTACGTGACGCATTTTTTGTGATTTACATTGATAGTTCATTCACTCAAGGTGAGTTTATAGCCCTATGTTTTACTTGTTTTACATATACGTTACAACTTTTGGGGTGAGGACATGCTTGTTATCAATTGCATTTACATGATTGGTTTGAATTTATTACGTGTGTAGTTACAATTCATTTTACAAACTGGTCTGCATACTCAATTACTTATTTTGGGACGAAATACATTGCTTGTTTTACTTTATTTTTGAAAACAAAGACATTACTTTACTTTTACCTAAATGATTATGGATTAGCTTAAGCGGATTGAACTGTGAATTACCTGGAGGGTGAGCGCGAATGTTATGAAATAGATCTATTCGGGTGTGACAGCCCCGTTCGGGTGATTAGCTATCACTGGTGTCGAAACTACCGAGCCAACGAACGTTATAGCATGTCGGAGCACAACATTTAACTGAACTTGAACAATTACCGTGCCTTGAATAAAGTGGCATATATATGAGTCTACGCAGCAGTTTCAAGAACTTAGAGTAATCGTAATCATTGTATTATACACACATGAATATTTATGTTGCCTTGAATAAAGTGGCAATACATACTTTGAACAATGATGGTCTAACTATACATACGTTTTGGTGACTATTTGGGGATTTAAATGGTCATGCATACTTTATAACTCTTTGATTTACAACACTCATACATACGTTTTGGGTGACTATTTGGGGATTTAAATGGTCATGCATACTTTACAAAACTGTGGTTCAACATTTATACTTAAACAAACCTATGAACTCACCAACTTTATGTTGACACTTTTAAGCATGTTTTTCTCAGGTGAATTAGATGCTTGGCTTATGTGATGTGCATTAGAGTCTAAATAATTCAAGATTTCCCTTCAAACGACACAGTTAGAGGTCGTTCTCTCATGACTTGAGCAATGGTATTATGAAGTAACGCTCCTGAAAACATATTCCAATGCGACCCATTTTTGAGGGCGTTACAAATTGGTAATCAGAGCCAAGGTTATAGTGAACTAGGTTGCATTTTACCTAGACTATAACCACTTTCAACGATTATGTTTTCTAAGGATTTTTACAGGACATACTTACACTATTTATTGCATTAGTTGGTCATACTAGATGCTTACATAATACATATACGTATTCATATTATAGTAAGTATATTACTATATATACATAGATGTGTTATCATTCTTTCACACATACTCTATAATTATTTATATATGGGTTATTTATGTAAATACTAGAACATTCCTCAAAACATTACAAGTAACATGATGGTCACGAATTTAACATATCATCCTACAACACTTTATCTTTGAAGCATGACTTAAAGAGCTAAACTAATTTCATTTTATTACTCGATGATTTGAAGGAAATGGCACCAAAGAAAAGAACCACAAGGGCATCACCAACTACAACAACCACCACCACACCTGTCACCAATGCCTAGCTTAAGGCATTGATCGACCAATGCATTGTCGATGCATTGGAAGCACATGATGTTGACAGAAGCATGAATGGCGATGACAACCATTATTCGGGAACAGATGTTAGAAGAAATGAGCAAGCCACTCGTGAGTGCACTTACCCGGACTTCATGAAGTGCCAACCTCTAAATTTCAAGGGCACTGAAGGAGTTGTCGAATTGACTCAATGGTTTGAGAAAATGGAAACTGTGTTCCGTATAAGCAACTGCTCTGTGGAAAACCAAATAAAGTTTTCCACTTGTACTCTTCTTGGAAGTGCTCTAACGTGGTGGAACTCCCACGTTAGGACTGTTGGTCACGATGTTGCATATGCAATGACTTGGACAGACCTGAAAAAGAAGATGACTGACAAGTACTGCCCGAGGAGCGAGATTAAGAAGCTCGAGGTCGAGATGTGGGATTTGAAGGTAAAAGGTACCGACGTGATAGGCTACAACCAACGTTTTCAGGAACTGGCATTGATGTGTGTTAGAATGTTTCCTGAAGAATCTGATAAGGTCGAAAAGTATGTCGGTGGTCTTCCCGACATGCTACATGGGAGTGTAGTGGCGTCTAAGCCAAAGACAATGCAGGACGCAATTGAA
The DNA here is from genome assembly GCA_026074375.1 of Tanacetum coccineum. Taxonomy (NCBI): domain Eukaryota; kingdom Viridiplantae; phylum Streptophyta; class Magnoliopsida; order Asterales; family Asteraceae; genus Tanacetum; species Tanacetum coccineum. The sequence goes on from BQNB010040099.1 coordinate 28,854, forward strand.
ATTGCAACTGAGCTGATGGATAAGAAAATCCGTACTTTGGCTGAACGCCAAGCTGAAAACAAGAGGAAATTTGATAACAACGACCAAGCTCAACAACAATTTCCCAAGAGGCAGAATGTGGCTCAAGCTTACGCCGCTGGGACTGGTGAAAGGAAGGAGTATGCTGGAACTCTACCATTGTGCAACAAGTGCAAGTTTCATCACAATGGCCAGTGCACTGTAAAGTGCGCAAACTGCAAGAAAGTTGGTCACTTGACCCGGGACTGTAGGAGTCCTGCTGCTACTAACAATCAAAGAAACCTCACTTGCTACGAATGTGGGAATCCAGGGCACTACAGGAGTGATTGCCCGGAGCTAAAGAACCAGAACCATGGAAACCAGGCTGAAGGTACTGGAGCACGTGGATTGGTGCATGCCTTAGGAGGAGGAGAAACCGATCAAGACCTTAACGACATGGAGGACGATATCAGTGCTTAGACTCTATACCTTTAAGAATTCTCGTTGTATTTCCTCTTAAGTTTCCGTTGTGATTGTATGAATGATTTCAAATTATCTATCAAATCAATGTATTTCGTCAAGTTTACTTTAATTCTCTACTTATTTATATAAGCCACTCCCACAAGTATCATGAAATCATGACGCTATTTTGACGAAAATGAGCAATGCATCGTTAGTCCTCAATTATACATGGCCTGATCAACTATGTATAATTCAGGAAGGACCATGCCATGCTAAGAGTAGTCACCTTAAAACTTCTTGTCAAGAAACAATTTCCTATTTATATCAAGTTCTGCGTGCGTATTCATAAAACGTATCTATCACAAAGAACCAAACTAACAATCATAATAACTAAGTAAAATCTTACACCATCTTACAATAAAGTCGACGTCATCTTATACCAAATCCTAAGCCAAGAAACCGAGACACATCACTAAGTCACCCTAGGACAATTCGCTATCAAACTTGCTCGACAAAAGAGTTACGCCGATGTGAGACGTAAGCCTTTAGAATTTCAAGTTGACAACCGAGTTATGCTTAAGGTATCACCTTAGAAAGGAGAAGTACGCTTTGGCAAACGGGGGAAGCTAAACCCCAGGTATGTTGGACCATCCAAGGTGATGGAAAAGGTTGGATCCGTTGCTTACAAGCTTGAGTTTCCTCAAGAGCTGAGCAAGGTTCACAATACGTTTCACGTATCCAACTTGAAGAAGTGTTAAATATGTTTGTTTGGTATTTTTATGTCTTGCAGGTAAAAACGATTGAAAACGGAGCAAAAATGGGTATTTTACAATGATCTTGTTTTTAAGCTTGGCTTGGAGAGGTGAAAGTCGGGAACGATGAATTTATCTATTTGGACACTTTTTGTGCTTTTGTTCCGTGATCCTAAAAGTTATCAATGAATAATGAAAGCATTCTATTTATGACCACATGAATAAGTTTGTAAGTTGTAAAATTATGAAAATCATAAAAAATATATAATAAAATTAAAAAAAAAAAAAAAAGGGTAAAACGGGGGAGCTGCGTAATTAAATGATTATTGAACTTTTTAATTAGCCTTTTCTGTTCGTGTTTGATTGTGAGGGGTTATAAGTTAAAAAGGGGATAAAATTATTATTTCGGGTCTTGTTTTTTACATTGCGTGTGTGGCGGACACAACGAATGCTTAGTGTGGGGGGATTTTGATGGAGTGACTAAAACACCATCTTTTATAACCAGAAAACACTATTAATTGGGACTAAAAAAATCTATAATATGCGTGATTATTTTGCAATAGTTTGTTTGGTATTTTATGTTTGCAGGTAAATACGATCGAAAACGGCAGCATAAGTGGGTATTTACGGGTTCGTCGCGATCATGAGTTGTATATTATTCAAAAATCATAGACAAAAGTCATGAAAGGTCTCTGAGCATTTGCCTATGGATAAGATGCACATAAAATGAGTCCAACGGTGCCTCTTCGGATCTTCTTGGGCCAGCCCGAACCCATGTTTTTAAATGGGCAGGACTAACCCTAAATATACTTGTTTATAGCCCAAAATAGAATTAACCTTGCCCCAATTTAGTACACCAAAAAAAAAACAAAGTGCAAACTGAAGTGATATGGAATATGACGTTCATGGCACATGTGTGTAAATTAATTCAAGTTATATATAACGTGACCATGCATATGAATGAAGGGACGATGTACAACAGTTTACACCTGGCATGGCATACTAGGTACTCTTCAATTCATATTCACTACAAAATGATCCAACAGTGTCGATTTAATTGCGTACGAGGTACGCTGTTCCAAGGCCCACGTGTCACTCTATCTACGGCTGAAACATCCTGCTGTTTTGGCGATCCGAGGGTACATGAATACTAGCCATATGATTGGCTCCATTAAATGAGGCGGTGGAGGAACCAATTTTACATAATATTCCCCTGAGGCTTGGCGTATTAAAGAGATCACACCCCACAAGTTTTTGGGGCAGTAAGATAGTAGGAGTAGGATTTTTAGTTTAGTTAGGTGTTAGATTTGCTTATTAGAGCTTATTTCTTCATTTCCAGTTATTGTAAGAATCTCGTTTCAGCATTTTTTATATCAATGATTTTGAAAGTGTTTGATCTTTGTTTAGCTTATATTTTGCTTAATTTTTTTATTTTCAAAAAATGCTTATTGCTTATTGGTTGCTTATTAGTTCTTGATCTTTATTCTTGAATTATTAGAGGTTATATGAGTCCTTGAAACTACGCTTCTTCATTAAGGCATTATGCCTTTGCGTTCGAATAACTTATTTTTAGAGTCTTATTAAAAAAGTTGTTTTTGTTCGGTTGGCTTATTTTAGCTTTTCTAGTGTTTATTTCTCTATGTTTTTTTTTGGTTTGTGACAATTCGGTTTATAGTTCATTTAGATTTTTTTTAGATCTCATGTAAATTTAAATTTTAAGTGTTTAACTTCTGGATTTATTTTTCTAAGTAGTTTATTATACTTTTAAGTTCCTTTTGAAAAATGATTCTAGTGTAGTTTTAATCTATCAAGTGCTTATTTTGGAATTCAAATATGTTTTACGATTGCTTAATGATTCAGTTCTAGTTTTTTTAGATAAACCTTATTGTTTAAATCGTATTAAAAGTTGCAATTAATTATAGTGTTGTTGATCCACGCCTTGAATCGATTCTTTACGTTGTAATTATGTAAAGAGTTTGTTACTTTGGAAGAATCAAAATAACAAGATTGGACTTTGTGGTGTATACAAAGTGTTATGCGGATCTAATTTGTTACTCTAGAGGTGTTTATCTATTGAAACAGTGATAACACAAATCAAAACAATGAACAATGAAACAACTGCTTCAATATTTATTAGATTAATACGAGTACTCTTTAAGTACTGGGGTTACAAAAACTTGAAGTTTACAATTTTTCTCCTCTAAGTATTTTCTTCTACTTGAATAAAGTATATATATTCTTAACATAGGTTCTCCTTTTATAGAACACAAGGTAGGTCCTTTACTAAGGATAACAACTATCTTTTAGGATCAGTTACTATTCAAAATATCATCCCGAAATAATCTCTATGCATCTTATTTTCAGTTCAGCCAGCTTTGACCATCAGCTAAGTACTAAACTCATTTCTACTAGCAGTATTAATTAACACTTTGCAGTACTAGTTTGTACTTGCAGTTCTAACTCCATTAATAATGTGGCCAGGATTATTAATGTCTTGTGAAGATTTATTCCATAACAATCCTCCCCTTAACTTGTGATTGTCCTTCAAATCATCTAAAGTTTCTTCTGATAATATCTCTATTCTTCGTTATTTGCTGATGATTCTTTCCAAACATTTATTTTCACTTCTGCATCCTTGAGATTTATAACACCTTAGAAGTTCAATCGTCTGTGAACTCTCATGATCACCTCTAATTTCTTCTTCAACATCTTGGAAATCATATCTTGGCTAAAGGATATTTCTCTTGTCAAACATTATGAATTGCTAAATCCCCTTTTCGTCAAAAATTGTGGAATACCACTAAAAATCCATTAATCTCCAATCTGATCAAGTTGTTATTCATGGCTGATCTTTCCAATCTCATCATTTATCAGGCTCAAACAAAATGGTGTAAATCCCCCTAAGCATCAGATCATACCCTTCTGGTTTGAAGTACTATACCTATTCCTTGACTAATCTGTCAATTTCATATTACATCTAGTCTATCAAGGTCTTCAAGCTTCTCATCAAACTTTGTCGTTCTGGAACTGCCATTCTCCTCTGGTTACTGAAACTAACGAAAGTCTCTGTACAAACACAAGTTTCCATCCACAATTGAAAACTTACTTGTAGATATCAGATTATCCTCTATAGGAAACCTCATTCCTCTTGGTATGATATGTCTAAAAAACCTTTGAGTGCTTCCTTCCTCAGCGTTCTTCCTCCATCTTTTGGCTCTTTCTTGTTGCTTTTTCTGGAATGGATTCTTTCTCTTTGCTCCAGTTTCTTTTGCAACCTTCTTTCATTTTTATTGTTGTATCAACCTCTTCTTCCACATTCTTTTCAGGTGACTTTTCTTTTTCAGGTGACTTTGCTTTTCACTTCCATGCTCTGCATCCATTGGCCAAAATTTGATTAAAATCCAAACCTTTTCAAGAATTGGGCCTTTTATGTCATTGTAAGACATACCTTGGAATGTCACTCGATCCTGGTAGTTCCCCTGATTCTTCAATATTTGATCATATTTCTTTTCTTTCCTTGGGCAAACTGGTTCTTGGCTTCATTTTTAGAGTATGATATTGAGGACTTGAAGGATCATTACCAATCTATCTTCTTAGTAGACTTGGCTTTATCCATAGCTCTTTGTTTTTCTCTCTTCATCCTATTGTGTTGCAATTCTTCTCTCTTGACAATTGAGCTCTTTGTTCCTTAATCATTTTGCTCTTAAGTATGATTGCTTCAGCATAGCTTATTAACCTTTCTGTCAAGCTCCCTTCTTAGTTTTCTTTTGGCTCTTCCTCTATCTTTATGGCTTTTCCCTTTCCTGGTCTTGACCTTTTCTTCTGTCACTCCTTCTTGTGTAGTAACAGTTCCTCCGACAGTACTAAGATTATTTCTTTTTTTTTTTTTGTTTTTTTTTCCTCAGCGTTACACTATTGGAAATTCTTCACTAGCTGTACCTTTCTTATGCTCTGCAAGTACTAAAACTTAATCACTTGCTTTTCACTACCCCTCTTGATCTTGAAGACTTTCAGTTGGAGTCATTCTTGAATAATTAGTTCAAGTGTAAGTACTTGCTTTTTCTTGAACTCTGCATCAGATACTTCTCCCATGTTTGAAGAATAATCTTCATAGGACTTTTATCATCTGAAAGAACAACCCTAGCTTGTCCCCCTTTCTTTCCAATCTTTATATGTGACTTCGCTTTTGACCATGAGAATAAGCTTCGTATAAGCAGAACGTAGGTTTTCTTTGTCTGCATCAAGGCAGCCTCCAATACTTCAATTTGTCAGAAAGTTTGGTAACAAAATCTGTTTCAATTCATTGAGTTTCAAGCTACCCTCATCACTTCCATGTGAGTGAACAGCATGGAGAGGTGAGTCATGGGGTGTAGGAAGATGGTGTTCTGTTCCAGGTTGTGTTGGTGATGGTTGTGTGGGTGAGGGTTGAGTAGGTGAGGGTTGTGTAGGTGATGGTTGTGTTACATCAGCAGTGGTATGAGCAGGGGTAGGTTCAGGTGAAGGTGAAGGTGTAGGGGAAGGTGAATGTTCAGGTAGTAGGGTAGGTGAGGATGGTATTCTGGTAGGTGAAGTGGAAGGTTGCAGTAAATCTATCATTGTGGGGATTAAAGCCAACATCCTGGCTGAATAACCCTTTATTGGGCCTTTCATATTGTAAACACTTTCATGCTAAGAGAGGGGAACATGATATGTTCTAGTGTGTTGTTGAAACTAGCTGTTCCTGCATATCTAGGCATATATGAATGAACCTAGGGTACATCAAAAACTTATGGGGACTAGAGATATTAGACAACATGTGCTCAAAAATCATCTAGAAAAATTATACTTCTATTGGTGGACTAAACATATAATAGCAGCTGCAATATTACTACAAATTACTCCCAAGCAGTTTCTTTGGGCTTAGGCAATGAAGAATATTGTGAATAAGAAAACTCAATGAGGTGAAAAGACCCTTTTTAAAAAGTTTAACTATATCTGAGTCTGTGTGATATCCCAATAAAGCGCCAATTTTGCTCAAAGATCTCTGATTGGGTATAGACGATAATACCATTCTTGATCAGTAATTTAGATGTCTCGTAATAAGATCCTTCGGTGATAGACAGTGAGTGACCATCAATAGTAGCATTAATCTTGACTTCTCTATTATCATCAGTAGAAGCCTCAGCAGACCTCCAAAATTGTTTGATAAAGGAGACACAAACCTCTGGCTTCTTGGTGAGTGCATAGCAAATGTGACTTCGATTTAGGAAATCGATGATCTGATGAAACTTGCCACTCCCTGTATATTTTTATAAAATGCGACCCATGTTGTTGGCTTGTCACAAAACTCCAAGTTTGCCATGAATACATACATGAGTAATCGAGTGGGATATGATCGTGGATGAATATATGAAAGCAGGAGAAAGTTAATTGTGATTTAAATAGAGAAACGCGATAGAGATATAGTTTGACCCCGATTTAAAGAAATTGGAGTCTTTCGTGATGGAAAGTTTAAATATATAATATATAGAATCATAAAGTCAATTGGTCAAACCCTATAAATGAGGAATTTGGCGGAAATATCTTCAACGGCTCTATTAATAATGAAAATCTGTTAGACACAAACAGTACGTAACGGTCATCCAGCAGTATTTAAACTTTTGGTCTAGCAGTACTAAAAATGCCTTGCAGTATTAACTTCTCAAACCCATAAGCAAGTACAAACTCGAATGTTTTGTTGACTAAAAGAATAACTTCACACAATCTCTCTTTTGTTTTTAGGCTCAAGTTATCTCTCAATTATTTTGGCTCACTTTTTCACTCTGTCTATTTTTCACACAGCTCTCTTTCTGTTTTTGAGCTCACCAATTCTCTCTTTTCTTTTAGCTCACAAACTCACACAAAGTGTAGTTTTTGGCAAAACTTACCAGCCAAATATAGGATTTGATGAGTCTTTACCAAGAGCCGTCTAGCTTTGGGGACTAGACCAATGATAATCTGTAAAAAACATGGTGCATTGATGCCATATAGTTTTGAGTAAACTATCAACTATCAATGGATTTGAGAACTCTTTACTAGGAGCCGTTTGCTCTGGACTAGTCAATTCTTTGTTGTCTATGAGACATGGTGAATTGATGACCATTTTTTGTGTGGTGTTACAACCAACACTTTAAGAACAGCCAACATTCCTCCCCTCAAATAATGACCCATTGAGTAACCAATTTCACACTTCATTGCTTATCCTGAAAGAGTTAGCACGAAACCAAGAAACACAAAATCTAACCATTTTTCTTGTCTAGCAGTATTAAATGATACTAACAGGATTAACAACGAGACACAGAAAGACTAGCAGTCTAACTGTAATGTAAAGTTTTGACAACAGTTTTAAATATAACTAGCAATACTAATTATTACTAGCCGTATTTATTTACACAGACTTAACAGTACTAACTTTGAACAAACTTTACAAAAACAAACAAGAGATTTGGGCATTAGGGATTGAGCATTCCAATACTTGAGACCATTTTTCAGTACTGAATCTACAGTCATCAAAACCTTTTGTAAGAAGATTGCTACATTATGTTGTGTGTCAATTTTAGCCATTGAATCAACTTTTTTGCATGCAAATCTCTTATAAAAGGATGCATAATCTATATATGTTTTGTTTTGAATGTTGTACAGGATTTTCTATTTTACAAATAGTGTAGTGTTGTCTAATTTAAATAACAGTGTTAATAAAAATTGTACCATAAGCCAGCAATTGGTTTTGGGATCCAGAGAACCTGTCCACAACAACTTGTAGCAGCCACATATTCAGCTTCAGTTGTAGAAGTGGCAACTACAGTTATGTTTCATGCGATTGCTTAGGAAATCATCCTTTTCTTAAAAACTGAAACCTCAGTGGTTGGTATTCCTTTAAGTGTAGCTCCAGCCATAGTCACTATCAGTGTATGCAATAACTCGAATGGAGAATCCTTAGAATACAAAGGCCTAGAGTTGGTTTGCCTTTAAGGTATCTAATATTCTCTTAACAACTAAGTGAGTAGGAAGATTTGGAGAAACTTGAAACCTTGCAATTATGCACATACTTCAAACATGATATCTAGCCTGGTGCTGTAAAGGTACATCAAAGATCCTATCATGGATACTATAAAGTTGTTCATCTAACATCAGTTACATCTCCATCTTTGAAACCAATGCTTTTACAATATATGTGGGATTAGAGGGCAGACTTCACATCTGAGTAGTTGAACCTTTTTCAAAATCTCATGGGACATAATTTATCTTGACTGATAAAATATGCAATTCTTTTTCTGTTGGACCTGTTATCCGAAAGAAGGTGGTTCTCCCATATGAACTCATTTGGAATTTATCTTCATAAGCTTCTCAAAACTCATCACACAAATTACATGTCTTTGTAATCCAAAGATAATGTCATCTACCATAGATTTGAACAAACAAGATATGTTCCCTTATGTCTTTGTATGAACAAAGTTTGGTCAATTGTACCTCTTTAAAATCCAATTGCTCAAAAGATAAGTGGACAAAGTGTCATATAAGCTATTGTGCTGATGGAGTCCATATAGTGCTGTCACTACTTGTTAAAAACTTTATTAGGGTGGTCAGGGATCGTTAAACTGGAGGTTTGACCTTTCAGTATACCTCCTCTTCAATCTGACCATACAGGAAGGCACTTTTGACATCCATTTAGTAGACCGTAAAACCCATATAAGAAGCTATAGCCAGGAATATTCTTATTGACTCTATTCTAGCCACAGGGGCAAAGGACTTCATCATAGTCTTTGCTTTTCTTTGTGATGTCCTTGAGCAACAAGATTGCTTTGTTTCTGATGGCAATTCCTATTTCATCTTTCTTGTTTCGCCGGTAGACATTTTGTACAATTCGCTCTATGACCTTTAGGTAAATCTACAAGAATCCAGACCTACTTTTGCAGTTTTGTACTGAAGGGAAGTTCCTCCTACATTTGCTTCTACCCATGCAGGATCTCTAAGCAGTGCTTGAGAATTTCTTTGGTTCTTACTCGAGAGAGGAAGAAACAAAAAGACATGTATGAGATCTGATGAGACTTCCTTCATAGATACAACTAAGAAATCCTTTTTTCAGAGATAAGAAGTTTTACATTCTTCTTATTTGAACAAGATGACTGCACATCACCAAATCACATGCTCAATGGGTGTTCTTTGTGAATTCTTGTGTGAGGAGTTGTAGGGGCTTCTTAGATTGAGGAAGGTTTCCCTATTCAATTTCCATGGTCCTTCCCATATGTGAGTTTCAAGAAGAAAAAAAAGTTCCTACCCATGTCTCAGGTGTAACAGTATTAACTTCTGGGAGAGCAGAGTACTAACTTTCTCTACTACCAGTATTAACTACATGCCTGGGCAAGTAAGTAATTAATTTGTTATAATTTCTGAGATTGATACCATCATGAGACTCTGCTGTAGTATCATCTCTATCATGTTAAGTCTTCTTTATTTCTATTTGAGCTTCATCCACAATATTTGGTGAGGCATCACCAAATTATGAAGCATCCTTCCATTGGCTTGCAATCCAATCTTGATCTTTGTGACAAGATGTGCTAGACTCAGAAATCCTTGGAATACATGCCTAAATCATTAGGAAAAAAGTCCCTGCAACCACTGGTACATAATCATTGATTGGGTTAGAGATTCAAGGATCAAAACAGCCACTTTGGGTACATTTCTTCTATCATATGGCTTATTCTGTTGAAGAACCCAACATGCAAGTTTTCCTGAACTTTTTGTTCTAATGTTATATACCCTAAAAGGCTTTGCTACTTAAGGAATATCCAACAAAGAAATATTCATCACTTTTTTTCATCAAACTTTGCCCCTACTTATCTAAGGTATTGAGAATATGTAAACATGAAATCCCATCATGGTTTCATGAAAGCCAATAGCTGGTTTAACATCCTCTAAAGAGTTCATAAGGAGGTCATGTTATGAGGTCTTGACAATTCAGACCTTTTCTGTACATAGAAGCGTAGAAACAGCTTCTGCCCAAAATGTTGTAGGTATCTTAGAGTCAGCTAACATTGTCCTAGCAGCCTCAATGACTGTCCTATTCTTTCTTTTAGCTACACCATTTTGCTGAGGTGTCCTAGCTATACTATATTCTCTTTTAATACCTTTTTCCCTACAGAACTTATCCATCACTTTGTTTTTAATCTCTGTCCCATTATCACTTCTGATTATCTTCACTTTCTTATCCACTAGGTTTTCTATCTCTTTTATGAAGTTTTTAAGGATCTCAGTTGTTTCATCCTTAGTTTTTAAAAGAAATAAAACCCTATGTAAAATCTTAACTATAATATCAGTCGACTACTAAGCAGTAGTTTTTTATGCATAAGAATACAACAAAAGTTGGACCAAAAGAGATCCATACTGCAGCATTTAAACAAGGGCTTAGTAATTGGACTAAATGCTTTGGTCTTACATAGGAGGCTTGTGTGTTGTTGCCTTTAAGACAGGTAACACAAGTTTGGTCATTTCTCAAATCTTTTTAAAGGCATATCTTCTTACAAGATTTATCTTTGACAAGTTTATTAATATTCTTAAAATTGACATGACAAAGCCTTCTATGCCACATAAACATTGATTCCTCAGATGGTAGCTTTTGTAACTAGACAGTTAAACCATCTTTAGGAACTATGTTTTTCATATCAAAACTGTACATGTTATCCTGTCTAGGAATTTTAAGAAGTATCTGATTTTCATCAGGCAACTTAAAATTAGGAGATAGGACAAGACATTCAGAGTCAGTAAAAAGAACATAGTTCTTTTTGTCACACATTTGTGAGACACTAAAAAGGTTGAACTTTAACTCTTTGACAAAGTATACATCATCAAAATCAAGTTTATCAGTTTTAATAGTACCTTTGCCAGTAATTCTGCCTCCATTTGCTCCTCCACCAAAAGTAACATAACCTCCATCAAAATCTTTGAAATCTGAAAGATGGGCTATGTTTCCAGACATGTGCCTTGAGCATCCACTATCATAAATCCTTTGATATTAGCTGTGAATTGCTATCTGCACACAAAACTTATGAAGTTAGTTATCTTTGGGGACCCAAGCCATTACTGACTTGGATCTGCCTCATGCATCAATGTAATTATATTTGTTAAAAACTAGTGATGCACCATTGGGTTTGATAGGTCTCCAAACCCAACATGCTGAGGGCTTAACAGCATTAAATCCCCTTGCCCTGACAGTATTAACATTTTGCCTAACAGTATTAACAGTTTGTCTACCAGTATTAATATTTTGATTATTAGACCTTTTTGTTAATACTTTTCTCTTGTAAAAAGGGCCTTTGAACAGGTTGATGGTGCTTGATTTTGAAAAATGTGTCCCTTGGCCTAGCTCAATGGACTAGTGATTTTGGGTGAGCAGTATAAGAAGGCCTAACAGTATTAAAAGCCCTAGCAGTACTAAAAGGTCTGGCAGTGTTAACAGACCTAACAGTATTAACATGCCTTGCATTATTAACAGTTTTTAGGCCAGTCTTCATTAAGACTACTCTTGGAACCGTGATGTTTGTGAAGATTAGGACAATCTGTATTGAATGTGAATCAAAACTCTCCACTAGATAAAAACATGCCTTGTTATTTAAAAACAAAGGTACAGTCTAATTGATGGATTTTTGACCATTCTAATTCCTTTGGTTCCCTTATGGTTCCTCTGACCTGTACATCTCTGCCTACCTAAACTGACCTTATAATTGGTTTTTTTCAGGGTTTAACTGGTACCTTCTTTGTTGCAGTAGGTATTTCAGTTTTATTTTCTACATTAGGGATAGGCTAACTTCTTCCTCATCATCTGACACCCAATCTTCAATTAATTGGTGCATTAATTTTTCTCTAGCTTTCCTTAGGTTCTTTTTCCCCTAACTTGATTTGCAGGACAGAAAAACTTTTCGTTCCAATCTTTGTCTACTTTAAGCTGAAGACTTAACTAAGCTTGATTAGTCCTTTTGTTTTTGTTTTAAAGAGTCATCAATTTTTATTAGAATTATTGACTCTTTATTCTCAAAACCAGTGAAGCTAGACATTACACTTGAATCCCTAAATCTGTCCATTACTCATTTACTTCAGGTTTGTATTGAATTCTTGTAGACCTGATAAGATAATTCTAGGGTGTTGTGCTATTTAGGAATCAATGGATGAGGTTGGATGGGGACAACATTTGTATCTAAATCCTTTTTTGCTCTTCGTCAGTTATCTGACTTGTAACAACTGATTCTAAGTCTTTGATGATTTTTTTAACTTTGCAATCTTAAATTCAAACCCCTCCTTTTCTTCCTTAACCTTTTCAAGTTCAGTCTTAAGTAATCCCATTAGATATTCTTTGTGACCTACACTTCTTTTAAGCAAAGCAATTTCCTCAGAAAAAAGGACTTCAGATTCTTTATATTTAACTACTTGTGCTTCTAAAATTGATAAACCTCTTTTATATGTAGCTGCTTTAAAACCAGTATCATCTAATTTAACAAGTAAATCATCATACTGTTTCTTTAGAGCTTCATAATTTTGCAAACAAGATTTAGAACAAGATTTATCATTTGATACCTCAGAATCTGTGAATGCCATGAGAGCCATGTTTGCTTGAATTTCATCCTCTGCCATGTCACTCCAATCAAATCCAGCACCATCTATAGCACACATTGCCTTTTCAGAAGCATCTTCAATCCTTACTGCCTTTGATGAGCTTCCTTGATTCCAATTTTTGTTGTCTTTATTTCTTGGTGCTTTGCATTCTCTAGCAAAATGTCCTATTTTATGACAGTTGAAACATTCTACTTTTGATTTATCATATCCAGCAGTACTACTTCCATCAATGATGATCTTCCTTCCAGTTCTCTGATAGAACTTTCTTGCCCTCATGCTTAGTAGTGCCATATTCCACTTTAGATCCATTTCTTCCAAATCATCATCATGAAGTTGCTCAAGATCTTCATGAACTAATTCAGACCCTTGAGGTTGAGTGGACAAGAATGCATAAACTGTGGCATCACTAAAACTAGCAGTACTAGTTTCAGTACTAGCAGTATTAACCTTGGTGTTGCCAGTACTAACTCCAGTGTTAACAGTATTAATAGTATTAGTACTGCTTGGACTGGAAGTGGTTAGAAATGCCAAGTTCTTATCATCATTGTTAGCAGCAGCAGTTCTCTTAACCTTTTGTTCAACAATTTTAAAATTGTTGTACAAATCATCCAAACCCATAGTATCAAAGTCGGGTTTGTTCATCCAGACTACCACATGTGTATCCCATTCAGAAGGTAAGCTTCTCAAAAACTTAACATTTAGATCTTCTGGAGGAGTATCTACACCAAGAATTGCCAATCTACTAACAAGCTTTTGAAGCCTGTTAAAGATAGAGTCCAATGATTCTGAGCTTGTAGCATTAAAGTTTTCATACTGTTGCTTCAGTAAGGCCTTCTGTGTCTTCTTTGTTGCATCATTTCCTCCAAAGCGAGCTTTAATAGCAACAAACATAGATTGAGCATCAACATACTGGTTAAAGGTAAGCTGATGTTCATTTGGGAGTGCCATGAGGAGAAGACTTCTGGCTTTGACATCATTCTTCTTGCAAATCTTTTCTTCAGTAGTAGAGGGCACAGTCATCTTCAATGCTGTTGATGGACCAGATTCTGGTGTTGTAACAGGAATAGGTACCCAAGAATTCCCATTTTCTATTACTTCCCATAATGCATAATCTTGGATCTGAAAGTACTGCTTGATTCTGATTTCCCACATCTCATACTCTCCTAGTTTGAGCATGGGAAGCTTTGCCAACGCATTGTTCTGAGAATTTTCTAACTCCATTTTCCTGCTCCAGCTTTCTCAAAGCACACGGGCCCACTCCCGATACCCACAATTATGGATCCCATGCCTTGATAGATTTCTTTACGTTAGTAAAGAGATTGTTACCTTGGAAGATTTCAAAAATAACAAAGATGTAAGACTTGTATGAGATACCAAAGTGTATGCGAAATCTACACTTTGATATCTAGAGAAGTTTTATTAATGGACCACAGAGAGATATGACTTATAAACACACACATGAAACAGACAAAACACACAGCTTTCAATATTATTGAGATATGATACGTGTCCTCTCTTGAAGTACTGGGTTACAAACCTTGAAGAGCTATTACAAATTTACTCTATAAGTGTTTCTTCAAATGCAAAGTATATCTATTTTAAAACTTAGGAATAGTTCACTTTTATAGAAATACAAGAGGGAGAGCCAAATAGTGTTTCTAGCTTGTAGGCTCCGTCTCTATAGGATTTCTTTACTATGTAAGGCTCTTCCTATTTTGGTCCTATTTTTCCTTGGAACTCTGCTTTGATTGCAATGTTAAGTCGAAGTACGTAGGTACATGGCTTAAATGTAGATGGTCGGACACGTTTGTTGTAGTATCCCTCTAGCTTGTACTTGTAATAGGATTCTCTAATGGAAGCTATCTTCCTTTGCTCTTCGAGAATATCAAGGTCTTCTCTACACCTCTTCTCGTTTTGTCTAACTTTGAATTCCTTAATTCTTTTTGTTTCCATACTTATTTCTATGGGAACAACGGCTCCCGAGCCATAGACTAGACTGAAGGAAGTTTCTCCATTGCTGGCTTTCGGGGTTGTTCTGTGTGCCCATAATACCTATAGTAGTTCATCTACCCACCCTTGGTGGGTCTTTCCCAGTCTTCGCTCCATGCCCTTGACAATATCACGGTTGGTGACCTCGACAGCCCATTTGCTTAGTGATGATAAACCAAAGTAAAACATTGGAGTATACTAAGTTTTTGGCAAAATATTGGAAATATTCCTTCAGCGAATTGTTTCTTATTATCTACGATGATTATTTGGGGGATTCCAAATCTGCACACAATATGTTCCCATAAAAATTTCTCTATATGCTTCCCCGTTGTGGATACTAGGGATTTCGCTTCGACCCACTTTATGAAGTATTCGATGGCTATGACAAGGAACCTTGCACCTCCTGGGGCCATCGGCAGTGGTCCCACAATGTCAATTCCCTACTAGGAAAAAGGCCATGCTGAAGTAATAGATGTCATCTCCTGCTTTGGCTTCCTTGATATGGATGAGTGGATCTGGCATGCTTCACATCTTTGAATTAGCGCCTTCACATCATTGTGCATTAAAGGCCAGTAATACCCAAGCTTTATAATCTTAGACACCATTGATCGTGATCCTGCATGCATTCTACAGGATCCTTAGTGTATCTCATGAATGATGCTCTTGGCTTTTACAGGTCCTACACATCATAGCTATGGTGATAGATATGACTTGCGGCATAGGTTAATATTTATTATTATGTATTAGGGTGCTTAAATCTTAGCTTCCTGGCTTTTTGTAGATCTCTGGGAAGTGTTCCAAACAGTAAGTACTCTCGGATTGGTAGCATCCAGTTTTTACCTTCTTTTATGATGTTTGACACTTCTTTTTGTACAATTGACTTTTCGTGCAAGACTTCCACCAAAACTTGTTTGGCCAGTCTTGAGAATTTCATCGAAGCCAGATTGCTTAGAGCATCCACTTTTTTTCTGATCTCGCCGAACATGCTCCATGGAATAACTATGGAAGCCTTTAAGGATTTCCCTTGTTTTCTCTAGGTATTGCTTTATCACTAGCTGTCTTGCTTCAAAGAGTCCTTTGACTTGGTTAGCCACCAACTAGGAGTCTACGAAGATGTTTAGATCTTAAACCTTCATACCTGCTACGATTCGTAGGCCAGCTAACAATGCTTCATACTCTGCCTCATTGTTAGTGGTGTCGAATTTGAATCTATGAGCGTAAGTATACTCATTTTCTTCAGAACTAACTAGCATCAAACCTGCTCCAGAGCTGACGGAGCTTGATGCTCCATCCGTGTATAGTTTCCACATGTTTTCTGGTTCCTCGTCTTCGTCTGTTGTTTCCTTGGCTTCTTTTTCTTTGCTTTCGGCTGAGGGTGTCTTGGCTAGGAAATCTGCTAGTATCTAGCCTTTGACAGAGTTGCGTCCTCTAAATTCGATATCATGCTCTCCTAGTTTGATTGCCCATTTAGCTATATGTCCTAACTTTTTGGGCCTTGCAAGAATTTGCTTTATGGGCTTATCAGTCAGTATCTGAATGGGGTGAGCTTGAGAATATCTTTGAAGTCTTCTTGCAGCGTATACGAGGGCCAGTATGAGTTTTTCCAACTTGGGGTAGTCAATTTCTGTCCCTTGTAGTGTCCAGCTCACGAAGTAAATAGGAAATTACCTTTTTCTCTTTCCGCTAGTAAGACTGCACTTATACTTTCCTCATAAGCTACGAGGTACATTACTAAGGCTTCGCCTTTGATTGGGGCCGTAAGCATTGGTAATGTCTCTAGGAATTCCTTCATTTTTTAGAAGGCCTCCCCTGCCTCTACTGTCCACTGAACTACCTTATTATTCGTGTAATTCTTTAGTATTTTCAAAAAGGGGAGGGCCTTGTCTGCTCTTTTTGAAACAAATTGGCTTATGGCTGCCAATTTTTTGTTAAGGCTTTGTATCTCTTTGACTGTTTTTGGTGACTTCAGATTGGAGATTGCTTTTACCTTCTAGGGGTTGGCTTTAATTCCTTGCTTTGTAATGAGATGCCTCATAAACGGTCCTTCCTCAATGCCAAAAGAGCATTTTCTTAGATTGAGTTTCATATTAATTGCTCAGAGCTTGTCAAAGGTTTCTTGAATGTCGACTAGCATGTCTTCTTCGGAGTCGCTTTTTATTACCATGTCATCAACGTGAATCTCAAGGTTACGAACGATTTGATTATTGAACACCCTATCAATCAGCTTTTGATACGTAGCCCCTGCGTTTTTTAGACTAAAAGGTAGCTTTTTATAATAGAACACTCCTTCTCTCGTGAAAAATGCTGTCTTTTCTTCATCTCCTTCGGCTATCTGTATCTGGTGATATCCTTTGTTTGCATCTAGGAAGCATTTTTGTCGAAATGTAAAGAGAGATTCTACTTTCTGATCAACTTCTGGTAAATGATAGCAATCTTTGGGACATGCTTTGTTTATATTTGTAAAGTCTACACATAGTTTCCACCTTCTTTCGTCCTTCTTTACTATAACAGGATTTGATACCCACATCTGGTATTTGACTTCTCGCAGAATATTGGCCTTCGTAAGTTCTTCTACCTCTTTACAAATTACTTCATTTTGTTCTGGTGGCAAACCTCTCTTCTTTTGCTTAACTAGCTCTATGTACCTGAATTCATTCAACATATGTTATGTATTAAATGGTTTTCCTCCTACCATAATGGTTCTCGGAATTCATGTCATATCAGCGTAAGTCCATGCGAAGACATCAGCGTTTGACTTTAAGAGGTCCCACAACTTCTTCTTGAAACTAGTTGGCAGCTGCTTTCCAATGACAATTGTTTGTTTTGGGTATTTGTCATTGACAACAATCCTTTATTCTGCGTCAACACGAATGGGAATGCCCTTAGTAACCTCCCGAGGGGCTTCTTTTAGCTTCATATATTCTTCTCTTATCTTGTCAGGTCCGTATGTTGAAAATACGGTGCCAATCCCTCTAGGAGTGTGGAATTTTATGGCTATGTGGATTGTGGACACTACGACACTCATTCTTTGCGTGGCAGTTCTTTCGAGTATCAGGTTATGAGAAGAGTTAGACCTTACGATGACAAAATTAAAGATCTTTGTTCTTGCGAAGGGATTCTTGCCTTTTGATAAGTGTAAAATACACATATCCATTTATACTTAAAATAGCCCAAATAAACCCAAAACAGACCAAAAATGGCAAAAATATGCTTGTATTTGTGTTTTGTGTGTGCAAGTAAGGATATATAAAAAATCACAAGAAAACCGTCAAAAACGGGCAATCACGGACACGAGAACGGAAGAGTGCACAAAAGCCAGAAGCAAAGCCATGAAAAAGTCAAGCCTCAGTCAAACAGTCAAAGGAAAGTCAAACCATGGTCAACAAAAGTCAACCATAAAAAGACAAAATCCCTAAATTGCCATTTCAGTCCCTCAACTTCCCAAAAGTTACAACAATAGTCCTTGGACCCTTATTGGGCCTTAAAACCCTTTAGACCTTACCCGGATACCCTTTAAACCAAAGGCCTAATCCAAAAGCCCAATTACCTAGTCCACTTCTCTTTTGTTAAAACCACAGGGACTAATCTTGCAATTTCTCAAAAAAGTTTTACACTAGAAATGGGATAACAAATGAGAGGGGCTAAATTCGTCAATAGGCCAAAGTTACAACTGAATTACCCCTTTTACAGTTAAAAATGGCGCCAAGGTTGTGGTACTATTCATCATCTCCTTCGCTAGTTACTAGAGTAAATCAAGGGGCAATTTAAAATCAAAGGGTACGGAAGTCAATTCATAAGCTCACAAGAACAATGGAAGGGTTAAATCAATCAAATCAAGAGGCAATCATTGGTCACTCAAGCATAAGGTCACGTCAGCAATGGTGAAAGCACACATAGTGATGGGTTTTTGTGCTAATCTACTCAGAGAACAAACACAACATGTCACATCA
>BQNB010040100.1:0-45696 GCA_026074375.1 Tanacetum coccineum
TATATATACTTCTTAGTTTATTTGCTCGCTATTTGTTATCTAGTTTTCTTTAGTTCATTTTTATTAAACATTTAGTTCAAAACCAAAACCAAAAATATTCGACATTCAAGCATCAAACAAAACGCTTTCGTGAATTTCAAATTCATCTCTCGTTGGGACACGACATCCGGAAGATAAACTATTACTTTTCCTAAAGTAATTTTTATCTAACTTGATTACTTATATTATATTACTCCACTAGTCGTTTCTGAAGAATCATGAACCCACAGTAAGTCCTCTTAACGACAATCAAATTGACTTTAGAATATCGTTTGACGAATCCGACGATGAAGATTACACGGTAATTTATGACAGAAATTCATTTTCTTATAAAATAATTTATGTCAATGATTTGAAAACGGATTCGAAAAATGATAATGATGAAGTCAATATGCCTTCGTTTTCGTCACCCGAGCCTACGGTCAGTTATTTTGATGATTTAGACAACTTTAAAGATTTTGTGAAAGAATTTCCAGTCATTGTTTACAATGATGCTCTAATGTCTAAATTAGATTTCTTAAATGAACCTACTATAAGTCCTCAACATATCGATGAATTTAATTTAAAAGAATCATTGTCCGAATATGATGAAGAGGAACAAAACGTTTTATACTTTAATGATCTATTTCATTTTAACGTAATTTATCCTAATGATTCAAAATCGGATAAGGACAATGATAATGATAAAATCGATATTAAACAGTCTTTAGGGGGTAATGTAATGAATACCAATGATGGTGCCTATGCACATGGGTCAAATAAGCTTTTGGAAACAAGTCATGAATATGATACATTTTATAAATTTTCAAAACTGAAAATTTTATCAAGAAATTAAATGTTAATGTCGTGGCTTGGAATTATCTTAACAACGGGATGCTACTAAATCTCATTAAGAATTTATATGTGCCGTTTGGCATCCCGTTCGACCCCAAGTTGTTTTATAAGGATGAGATTAAATTTGGGCAAGTCTAACTTAAAAACTTTTCTGTAAATAAAAGTGCTTGCCGGGAGACAACCCGAAATGTATTTTCAATTTTCTTATCGAGTCTGTCTTTCCAGACTGTCTATACGGCGTATCCGAACCCCATGGATACGGAGTATTAACTATCTGGACGTTATCCATTTTTTAATTTTTTGTACTTTATAAACATTATTGTCAGTTCAGTCTATACACGTTTCCATTAAATGATATAGATATAAACGACTGCCCGGTAATCAATCTAGTTCCGATACTGTAATCCTGGGGTATGGATACGGCGTATCGACTACCTGTACAGTCTTAGGTTTTTGTTTCGAGTCTAACCAGCGAATACACAGAGGTAGAAATTACACTTGTTTTCCTATAATTTTGCACAAGACCTCGCTGGAATGAAATCGACAATGTTGGTAAAGTATCGATCATCTGGAATCCTATGTGAGTTGTAGTCATGCTGGAATTCAGACGCATTTACAACACACATCCTTGCTCATAAACTCAACTTGGAGAATCTACCGAGCAAAATATCAGGGGAGTCTCTCATTCTAATTCTTTTAATTCTTGTTTTTAATATTTTATCTATACAACGAGGACGTCGTATAATTCAAGTGGAGGGATGGGAATTAGAATGTATACCTGTCCTATTTTTCATATCAAAATTCTTAAATTATGCTTAATTTTTTTTTCAAGCATACTTTTGTGAAATTACTTGTTACATAACATGCACACAATAACCCTTATTAGATATTGTGAGGATTTAACCTTATCCGTTTCCAAATGTTTACCCAAATTCCACAAAATAT
This sequence comes from Tanacetum coccineum, assembly GCA_026074375.1. NCBI lineage: Eukaryota > Viridiplantae > Streptophyta > Magnoliopsida > Asterales > Asteraceae > Tanacetum > Tanacetum coccineum. The sequence continues at coordinate 1,819 of BQNB010040100.1, forward strand.
GAGTGTGCCGGTGATGTTGTAGACTTTAGAACTTGGCTTGGTATATCTATTCGAGACCACAATAATAAGTACTATGGATTTAGATGGAGTAACTTGTTTAAATTGGTAAATTTCTAGGATTACACCCAAAAAGCCTTTATATGTTATTTTATTAACTAACTACACTAGTTAGTTAAATCCCCGTATATGCCCTTTGTTTACTCTCATCTTAAGAGTAAGATACCCCTAGAAAAACCGATAGAGCCAATCCTTTAGGAATTACACCAACTGTTTGTTTTGTTACACCTTAGCCTACCCTGTTAGATTAAGTCCATTTATTAGTTGCTAGTTGCTTAAAGTGTAAAGTATGTATTTCCCGAGTCTTGTGTCAATTTTCTATCTTTTGGTATGGGAATGTGAAGAAATTTTCCACATTGCAAATGGAAAGTATAAAGTAGTCAAAACGCATGTAATTATTACACCAACACATAATTGGTACGTCTGAAGAATGAAGAATTATCAAAGGAATTATCTGGAGTTATAAAGAAATCCGAGACAAGGTGAAATTACACCGAGTTTCATAGGTAAAATTAGAAAAATCATAACAAAAAAGGAGGAAAGTTTGAAGATAATCGTTTCATAAAAGCTTAGACCAAAGGAATTATATGAAGGATCGATTATTCATTGATACGTCTATAAGTTAATGATGTAAAGTTTTGTATAAAGTGGTAGATATCGCCACTTGCCTTGTAAAAGTATGTAAAGTATGAGATGATTGAGAAGTTGACCAATGGGAACGCCAACTCAGGTTGTTGTTTTTGATCTATGATCAAGACATGTGTAATAGTTTGTGTCTTTTTCATGGAAACGCCGAGAACCAGTGTCTAGGAACCCTTGTATCTTAGACCTAGTCTATTGCTTTTAATTTTAATTTACCAACAATTTATTTCCCTTTCCTAGTCATTAACCATGGGTTTTACGTGAATGAGGATGTGATCGAACATGCATGTCTATTCTGTCATTACAGCCATGTATGCATGATTCAACTGCCTCATTGGTTTACTACTATTGGTGAAAGTTAAAGTATCCCTACCCTATAACTTTTTTTTTTTTATTTCATCCTAAAAACCCTAGTGTTAAACTCAAATAAGGATGTGATCAAACACTACATGTCCTATTCGGTCGTTACGCCATGTATGTGTGCTTCAAGCTGCCTTGTTGGTGTGGTCATTTGGTGAAAAGATATAAATAGATCACCCTAAGCTTATTATTAAAAACTCCAATTTTAACCTTTAATCAACTTTTTGTTACTGACTTACTCTAGTGGGTGGAAAGATGTGTACCTTTCCAGCCTATGAATAAATACTCGCATACCGAGCAATGAGCCGAATTAGTTACATGTTACCACATAGATTAGTTGAGTGGATTTAAGTGTTTTTCATCTTCCATTTCATGAGGATTTGTTATAGTACTTTAAATGATCAAATAATGCTAATCGAAAAAAATCCTAGGATACATTTTCATAAACTTCTAAAGGCTACTTGAGGACAAGTAGGATTCAAGTGGGGGGAAATATGATGACGTCAAATAACATCACTTTTATAGTATCATTTATCCCATGAAAATAATCCATTTTATATAATTATTGCAAAGAATTGTTACTTAATCGTTTGTATTTGAGAATTGAAGTAATTATGGAGTACTTGGTGAAGATTAGCAAAAAGGCACGTATTCTAGAGCTTAAACGAAGACATTTGAAGATTACTGTTCTGACAACAATACGCCGTATCTATCAAGGAAGATACGGCATATCTGTGCCTGCACTTCACAAAAGACCACGAAGAAAACAAGAATCAATACGCCGTATCCAGGGAAGACCAATACGCCATATTCAAGCTATGGAAATAAAATATTCTGGAAGATATCAAACGTGGTTCCTACTCCAAGAAACCCCCAATACGCCATATCAAAGACTTTTGATACGCTGTATTGACCTTTTTCCAGACCTAAGTGTGCTAAATTATATTTTCGATACCTAAACCATAAAAGTGGATTTTCAGAGGAGAAGAAGAGCAGAAGAGGTCTTGCAACGTAAATAATTCCATAGGAAACAACTTGTAATCTCCTACACTCTTGTAATTGTTCAGTTTTTTGGTATCATTCGTTAACTCGGTTAGTTTACCATGGCTAAATTATTACTTTTGTATTGATTATGACGTTTGAAGGCTAATACCTTCGGGTATTAGCCATTATTATGAAGACCTGAATGTTTGGTTTGTTTTCTCGATTGCTTAATTTATCGTTGATTGCTTGTTTATGTTTATCAGTTTATACTTGTTTACGTGCTTTTGTATGCGACCTATCATTCAACCGGATCTAGTGATACGCACCCAGTAATCTAGATGCCAGGATGGCTCTCCATATTGTAATTTATACATCTTGACCAATAGGATCATAAATAATGACCTATCTTTGCCCTTAGATTGTGAGCTTAGTTGGACCAGCAAGTGACCCAAGGGATCAACAAGTACGTTCTCAATTGATTGGTAAAGACTTGGTTAGTGGACTACTAGCGTATGAATTGCCATTAAGAAGTAAGTGGGTAAAGTCTCTATGAGCTAGGGTTTAACAAGATCACCATTTGCTTTAATCCCCTATAAATAGATTATAATAAAGCAAATAAGATGCTTTATAAGGATGCGTCTAATTATGTAAGTATTCTACGTATCCAGTTTTAAGGAAGAAGTGCCAGCCTTAATCTAAGAAGATATGCCCGCCTCGAGACAAAGTAATCATTGCACTAAATAAAAAAATACAAACCAACGTTCTAATTGGAGGATTAATAATGGTTAATACAGTTTTCTTATATTTGGCTAGATCGCTCTTTTATCTTCTGTTAATTTGCTTACGTGTGTTTTAGTGTCTTAAGTTGATTTTAGTCACCACAAAACCCGTGACAGTCTCTCAGACTGAAAACCCCCCTTATCGTTTAGAATTAGATTAAACGTAGGTTTAGCATAGGTAACATATAATAGAATTAACTTATTTAGATAACCAAAATATTATAAATTAAAAGATTGTTTCTCGTTCTCGAGTCTTAGAGTGATCGACACCCTATTTACCATGAAACTACCACCGATCGGGTACACTGCCCGTTAAAGTGTTGTTTTTGGTTAAGTCGGCAAAATATAAATTTAAAACTTGAAATCATAAAATCATAAAACCACATAATGACACATCAGCAATACTATTGTTAAGACACATGTTTCTTTGTCTGTAACTCATAGTGAGGAAACCTTAGAATTGGCTGAAGAGAGTAGGTTAAAAATGCTAGCTAAACAAAATGATCCAAGCTTAAAAGAAAAGAAAGTTAATATTGCCCCCGTTGATTATGTGGCTTTAAATATACTATCTGAGCATTTTGTTAAACATTTTGTGCCTCAGAAACAACTATCTGCAGAACAGGCATATTGGTTACCTATTTCAAAACCCGTTTCTAAAAATCCACCTGTTCCATCCGAACCAGTTTTAAAGAAGGAAATTCCTCGTGAACTTCCTTCAATCAGTTTGGTAAAAGATAGTTTTCACAAAATGAGAGAGCATGTTAATAAATTTGATGATACTATAACTTTTCACACCAAAATAACTAAAAATATAATAGGATCTTGGGGGGTTGAACATATAAAATAGGCTTTTGAAAAGGATGTCAAACCTTTTGCTCAAACCTTGAAAGAATATTTTCGTATGTTTGAACTCGGTCTTAACAAAGAACTCAAAGAAATGAAATCCGTTTTTACTCAAATGGAAATCGAGGTTGCCAAATGTTCCGTAGATAAGAAGTATTTTGAAATTGAGAAAAAGGAATTAAGCCTTGATAATGATCGGCTTTTAGAGCATATTATCTGTCAAGATGTGATGAATATTGTAATGCATGCTAATGATCAAACTGATAATGTGTTACCTGCAAATAATAATTCTCTTGAACATGATAATTCTGCATTAGATCTGTTGAAACATGAAAATGATCGGTTAATGGAGCTTCTTATATCTCAAGATCTTGTGCATACTACTATTAATTCTTTAGCTGCCATTAATGATTACAAATCCATGTAACAGAGCTTCATGGACGAATACAATGAGACTCTAGTGATTAAAGCTGAGCTTGCTAAAAAGAATGATATGATTAAAAAGGCTGTTTACAACGAACTTTCAAAACGATGTTTCTGACTTGAAAATCGGTGTATTTCTCTTGAAATTAAATTGCAACAAGGCAAAGAAAGTTTTAAAAACAACAAACCATCTCATAATCAAGATGCTCCTGAATTTAAGGAATTTTACATAATAAATGAGTTGCAAGCTCAGTTAAAAGCAAAGAATGTCTCGATTGAGAAATTGAAAGAACACATTGCAAACACTAAAGGAAAGAATGTGATTGAAATTGTTCAAAATGTGAATAATTTGAATGTCGTTACTTTAAAAGTGTATAAACTAGATCTGCCACCTCTTTTCCCTTGCATAAAGAATAATATGGCTGTACATGTAGACTATCTTAAGCACACACAAGAAAATGTTGATATACTTCATGAAATCGTCAAACACGCTAGAGACTTAAGGCCTTTAGATAGTGACTTAGCCTCTGCTTGTAAGTTTGTCACACGCATTCAGGAATTAATTGTTTATGTTATTGCTACATGTCCTAGTTCGAAACATGTAAGTAATAAGTTAGTTGCTGTTACACCAATGAACAGGACTAGGAAAGTTAGGTTTGCATGAATTCTACTGACAACAATCAAAGTTAAACACAAAAACAGGTACAACCACAGTAAAAACAAGACCACCTAATAATTCTATGTCACCTTCTAGAAGAGTAAGCAGTTCTACTGAAGCTAGCAGATCAAAGCCTAGGAGCAATACAAAGAAAGATAGGATCTCACAAACTTCATGTAGTAACAAGAAGACAAATAAAGTAGGAGCCCACCTTAGGATTGCTAAGTCTAGTTTAATTATATGAATCGTGTTTCTAAAATAGTCTGTAATAAAAATGTTAAGCATTCTATGTTGAATGCGAATTCTAAACTTGTTTGTGCTACCTGTCATGAATGTATGTTTGATGCTATTCATGATCTTTGTGTTAGTGGTTATCTTAATGATGTGAATGCTCGTGTCAAATCTAAGTCTGTGAAATCTAGATCCGCTTAGAGCAAAAAGAAGGAAATGTGGAAACCTACTGGTAAAGTTTACACGAATGTTGGATATAGCTGGAAACCTACAGGACGGACCTTCACTATAGTTGAAAATACATGCCCTTTAACTAGGAACATCTCAACTAATGTAGTGCCTCCTAGGAAATCTATATCAGCAACACCAGCTAAGCAAACACAACCAAGTAGTAACAAATCAAGGAAACCCAAAGATATATAACATGTAGGTTCGAGTAGTCAATCTAAGACCATAGGTTTTAAGATTTCTAACCACTCGAAACCCATGCAAAAATGAGGATCTAAAGTTTCTACTACTCCATCTTCTTCCCGTGTTAATTTTAGGTCGTACAAATCATACTCTGATACATGGACTCGGGCTGCTCCAAGCATATGACTGGGCAGCGCTCTCAGCTCAACAACTTCGTTAGCAAAAATTTTAGGTACTGTTAGATTCAAAAATGATCAGATTGCAAAGATTATGGGTTATGGTGACTATTAGCTTAGGAATGTTACAATCTCACGGGTGTATTAAGTTGAAGGTCTCGGGCACAATTTGTTCTCTGTAGGTTAGTTTTGTAACTCAGATCTTGAAGTTGCATTCCGAAAACACACGTGTTATGTTCAGAATTTAGACGGTGATGATTTACTTTCTGGATCAAGAGACACAAATTTGTACACCATTTCACTGGATGATATGTTAAAGTCTTCTCCAATCTGTCTGCTATCTAAAGCCTCTAAGACTAAAAGCTGGTTATGGCATCAAAGGCTGTCTCATTTAAATTTTGGTACTTTAAATCAGTTGGCTAAGGAAGGTCTTGTTCGAGGTCTACCAAAGCTAAAATTCGAGAAAGATCATTTATGTTCGGCACGTTCTCTTGGAAAAAGCAAGAAGTCCACTCATAAACCCAAAGCTGATGACACTAATCAAGAAAAAATTTATCTTCTACATATGGATCTTTACGGTCCAATACGTGTGGAGAGTATAAATGGGAAGATATATATTTTGGTTATTGTCGATGACTAATCAAGATTTAGGTAGGTCAAGTTTTGAGATTAAAGGATGAAGCTCCTGAGGTCATCATCAAATGCTTGAAGCATATATAAGTTCGTTTGAATGCAACTGTCCATAATGTCCAAACAGATAATGAAACTGAATTTGTGAATCAGACTCTTCGTAAATATTATGAAAATGTCAGAATATCACATCAAACATCCGTTGCTCGCACTCTACAATAAAACAACATTGTCGAAAGATAGAACCACACTTTAGTGGAAGCTGCTCGCACTATGCTGATTTTTTCTAAAGCTCCATTGTTTTTGTGGCAGAAGCAGTCAATACAGCTTGTTATACTCAAAAATAGATCCCTCATATGTCTTTGTTATAACAAAACTCCATATGAGCTGATGCATGACAAGAAACCGGATTTATCTTATCTCTATATCTTTGGTTCCCTTTGTTATCCGACCAATGACAGTAAGGATTTGGGTAAATTAAAGCAAAAGCTGATATTGGTATTTTCGTTGGTTACGCTTGTTGATCCCACTTAAATAGATCTTGCTTAGATTATAAAAGACTTAGTTGTATTGAATAAATCCAAAATAACTATGATAGAAACTTTGATTATGAATATCAAAGACTATGCAGAATCTAGTCAATGATACTAAGAAGAATTTCAATAAAACAGTAATAACAAATAGTTTACTAAACTTTGAGCCTCAATATAAAATGAACACTCTTAATAGTGTTAGAGTTTACAAAACCTTGAAGCTACGAATAACACTATGAACTTTTATATGATTTGATATGATTTTTGGTACTACAAACTCTATACCCTAGGACCTCCTTTTATACACCAAGGAGTCCTAACAGGCTTACAATATTTTCCTAAATTATCATAATCTTCTAAACAAATAACTTATACGTATCCTTTACAAAAATATCTCATACTTATCCCGTAAGTAATCTTGATAAACAATCTTCATCTTAATCCTTTCTCTTGTCTTTATCCTTCTGACAGTAGAAACTCTTCTAGCAGTTGTAACCAGCAGCATTAACTTTTATACCAGCAGCACTAACTGTGTAAAAGCAGTAGTAACTACTTAGAATATTTTCTTCATTCTTCATCAGCAGTACTAAGTTACACTAGTAGTACTAACTTTATGCTAACAGTTGTAACTTTACTCAAGCAGTACTAACATATACTAGCAGTATTAAGTTACACTAACAGTAGTAACTTTTATACTAGCAGTATTAACTACTTAGTAGTATTTCTTCTAAGTCTTTGAGCAGTCTTAACTTCCATTAGCAGTAGTAATATATACTAGCAGTAGTAACTCTAACTTTAGCAGTATCAACTCCAAGATCATCATGAAGTCTTTTGATCCCAACAGTTACCATGTTTACAAAATTTTCATGTATAAGTGATCTTACTACGGATAAGGTTAATTCCCCACGAGAAATAATCAAACCCTAGTAACGATTACGACATACTTTAAATATTGTTAAAACATTTATGTAAAATTATTTATTCTTGCGTTGTTCCATCGCGGGTTCCCTTGCGGAAACCACTAAACCCATGCGTTATAGAACATTGCAAAAAATAACAAATTTACGTATACAGCCCATGATTTAGCAAAATTGTACATATCAATATACGTACAATAAGTATTTTAATCATGTACTTTTAGTCCATATTAATTTTGAAAATTATTTTTCATAATTATAAAAAAACACAATATATAAAACATGCAAAACATATTTACCAAATTAATCATACTAAACAAAATCATTTACGCAATTAAAACAATAATTCACCAAAAGTCTTCTTATCTTTTGTAATTAACCAATTAATTCACGTAATGATTTCATGCATACCATACTAAACAAGCATGTTTAAAATATATTTAGCTTAATAACCATGGTTTATATGCACGTAATCCATGGTTGACAATTTATAAGCAATAAATAAGCTACAATATATTCAAATCCAAATTATAATATATGCATTTATAATAAGCGAAATAAATCTTCCTAAAATATAACCATATTTTATTTCTTATTTTATGTGATATTTATGGTAAAATATTTCACTAAATAATATCTTAAAATAAGTTTTCACATAAAAGGCAAGAAATATTCAAAATATGCATTTATATTTTTGCCGGATCTTCCAAAATACATATCATATTTATATTTTCAGATTTAATGTGTTTTATATTAGTAATTATTTCACTAAATAAATTCCTAAAATAAATTGCACATAAAAAGCAAGAAAATATCATAAAATATGCGTATTTTAGGTATTTTACCGTTTTTTATGTAATTATAACGCTATATGAACGGCTCGTGATGCCACTGCTAGAAATCGTTATCTAAAATAACCTAATATTACATTAATATTATACGAGCTACGCAGCGAAATAAAACTCACATAGCACTTATAATTAACATAAAACATAAACAGAAAACATACTGAATAGCAACCAAGCTACGTGAAGAACCGGAGATTTTTTCGAGTACACGCATGTGTGTAATACATGCGAAACCGAAACCCTTTGAGTTACTAAAATAAGTAACATCTACGCGTATCATACACTACACATCATCCAATACCACCTGAATGCAAGTTCCACTAACCAACGCTCAAGAATACGTTAAGTAGTCAAAACTCAAACACTTTCCCTAGAGGGGTGTTTATTTCGTTCGACCACAAGGAGAGGAAGAGAAGAAGGGATGATTAATAATGAGCTAGGGGATCTTGTATTTATACAAGATATAGAGCCCTCAAGTTTACCTATCCCACCAATGTGGGATAAACTCTTTTTCCCTCTCTTTGGACCTTAGGTCGGTCGTCCCTCAACCCAAACAACCCTTTGGATTGACTTTTTGACTTTTCTAGTTATTATGTATAATTACATTTAATTACACATTAATTAAAAAGCCTTATAGTTAATTATTCGTAAACGAACTAATTAACGACCATTAGTATTCTATCGTTGGAATCTATAACAAATATAAAAGAGAGTTTTGAAAAACTCACTCTGGCCCAAAATTCTAAAACAATGACATCTGTAAAGTAAAATAGATTATTATCAACCCTTAGATCAATTTAATTCATTAATTACCTAAAACAAAACCCTGTACCCTCTAATCAACACACCACCAATCTTCATTTAGGAAAAAACCCCAAACCACAATGTAAACAAATCACTGAAATAAAATACCCTCCCCTATTTCTCTCATCAAATCCCAAAACAATAACCCTAAAAGGAAATCCTCAAATCAATGTCAGATTCATAAAACAATTGGTGCTAAAACGATTGATTTTTAATACCTATGAAACACGTATCTCTCGCAAACTTATACTATGATCCAGAAAACCCTAAAGATACCAACACAAGAATATAATATTTCAAGATTGGATAATTGACTTTTGGTAAGATTTATCTTTTGATTTTCATCGTTTTCATATGTTTTTAATTTCATTAATTTTAGGGTCTTCGTTAAGTCTTATGTTTTCTTGAATTTAGGATTGAATTCATGTATGAAATAAATTCATCATCTAATGGAGGTGGAAAAAAGGTGAATGTCTGTTTGTACAATTTGGCATTTTTAATTTTTTTTTTTTTTGTGAAAGCATCTACTGTAATTGTGTCATTTTTGAAATATACTTGGTTATGATCTTCTTTGATCAAATGTCGATCAATCTTGCGTAAATGCAATAGATTTAACCATCGCATCAAATAGCATACTATATCATAGTAAGGTATTTAGTTGTGTAATGTTGATCTTTTTTCATTATGATCGTTTTGGTTAGATTTTTGGGTTTTTGCTAGTGGACGTGAAGTCGTAGATATATTTATGTGGGTATTAGGGAGAAGAAGCGTTGAGGTGAATGTCATTCATATAATTTATTTATGATGTGGCACGACAGTTTATAGCAAGATAACTAATTTTTTTTATGTCGTTAAACATTCATCAAATGACGATAAATCTTGCATAAATGCAATAGATTAACCATCACAACAAGTAGCATACTATATCATAGTAAGGTTTTTGATCAAATTTTTATACGAGATGAACCTTTTTGTGCTTCAGAAGCAACCATCATAGCTCTAAATTATTCAATAGTAAGTCAAAATGAAAAAAAATGTTTAATATGGCCATCATTTACTAGGTTTGACCTTTCAAGATTACCTTAGATCTAAAAAAAATTATTTGTTGCAGTAACCCAATTAAATGTCCGGCTGAAAAATAGGTGATTAGCTAAAATAAATTTATAGCAAAAGGTTCATTATAATGACAAAAACAGAAGATAGTGAACTGCTCAGACAAATGTTGTGCATGTCGTTTAGGATCAAACATAAAACTTCAAGGGAGAGTACGACAAAATGACACTTTAACAAGACAAAAGAAGACCAAAGGCGTGTTTGGTATGGCAGATTATGGAAGATTATGAGGGCTAAAGCTTATTTTTTCACAAAATAATCTCTTGTTCAAAAATAAGTGTTGTTTGGAAGGATAAAAGTATGAAAGATTATAAAAAAAATAATCCCTAAAATAAAACGCTCCCTCAACCAACGTTTGAGAGTAATCTTGAGATTATTTTTTGTATAATTACTTTTATACCCTCTAAAAAACTCACTTCCTTTATAATCCATAATACCCTAGTAGGGTTTCATCTTTCACAGCTACATGCATAACGGCCAATTACTATATTTTACGGCTGATCAGTCATCTACTTGTTGGAGGCAAGTATTCTAGTAGGTGGTTAGTAAGATGTGCTCAATAACTAGTCTCGGAATTCCATATTTTCTCTAATCTCTCGCTTCTGGTAAGTTTCATGATTTATATCATTATTAGCATTGTGTTTTGATTGTCTGTTTATTTACATGAGATAGCTTGAGTCACCAAGCAGCCTGTGTTGATGTTTTCATGTAACCTTCAATATGTTCTCATGCCCCTCTAAACAAACAGTCACAATTCTAGGATCTGGACAGATAAGTAGGTCACACAGCGGTTTAATGCATCCCTGTTTAACAAGATACCTGAAATATTTGTATGATAAAATCATCAATATAATAAAGAGGAAAATGACCTAAACAAAGGATTAACATTCAATGTGCAAGAATCTTACTTAATTTGATCGTGGCTTCCACCAGAAGTAGCATTTGAAATAGCCCACGCAGCCTCCTTTTTTATGTCAAATTCTGAATCTGAAGCAAATTAACAAGTGACAATATATGTTACGTAGTATTTGGTACCCTTTATTTATTGTTATCATCTTTCTCAACTTATAGCATTTGTATGTTTAAAAAGTTAGCCCACATGTATAATAACACTATTAAGAAACAAATAAGAGGTTAAACAACAAATTGGAATTACCATGGTTTAACTAATGTTGAATGATCGTCCTATGTTTACTGATTTATCGACATGATAGTACATACGAAGATTTTACTATCATGAAATCTCGTGCACCTATAATATATACATAACATCAATAAAGAGGTCATCCAAAAATATTACTACTGAAACTAGAGAGTAGAACCGTATACGAGAGAATGCGAGTTATGTATTAGCGCAAAGCCTTAAATTTACAGGGCAGTGAAATTTATATATGGTACGTTTCCAATTTATTTACTAGCATGATTTAGGACCATTATGGTAAGATAGGGATCATTATATATGATATTACTAGGAAAAGCAAGTGATTTAGAATTGTTGTTGATGATATTATGGATTATTTGTAGTTAATGATATTAAGTTCGACGATAATCGTGACTATTGTAAGGATGACGAGATTAGTATTTAAGTATTATGATCCACCAGTAGGAGGACCCTCATGTTTTCTTTCTTTTTCATAGCTTTAAATGTCTAATGGTGTATATATTGTTCCTTCAAAAGAAGTATATTTTTTTCGATGTTAAAGTAACGAGGTTACAAATTGAAATTGAAACGTTTATAAAAATGGTCATAGTAAGTTATTTAATCATGGTTGTCAGTGCATCTCTTTATCTAAGTTTTAGTCAAGAATGAGTTTCAACTAGCAAAAAAATGATACTCCCTCCGTCCCATATTAAGTGTCCATTTTTGACTTTTTAAAGTCTTTTTTCTTCAACTTTGACCTTAATTATTTCTTCTTATGTTATATGATACTCAATGCAAAATATATGAATGGATAGAGTTTCGAATGTATTTTTCATTGTTATAATTTTCAGTAAGCATTATATAACATAAAGAAAAATATTTACGGTCAAAGTTGATGAAAAAAGAATTCAAAAATTCAAAAATAAACACTTAATATGGGACGGAGGGAGTAGTATGGTTTGATGTTATTATTCTAGATGAAAAGAATATATAGAGAATGATCAGATAAGGTTTTTACTATATTAAGGTTCACTTATTAATTCCATTTACATCACATTTGTGAAAGATTGGAACAATACACCTTTAGGTTTTGACTGTAATTTGATCTTAAAGCATGATAATAAGATGTATACATTGGCTAATACTTGCCCCCGCTTACTTTCTGAAGCATTCATAAAAGGATGCCTATTCCAAACATGCAATATTCACTTCTTTGGTTTCTTGGTTAGATGGCCTAGAGTAATGATGTTGTTATTAAAAATGATGGTGCAAATAATGATGATTTGAAGAAAAGGGAGACATATAAATGGACGGATGAAACAGTTTTGGCATTGTGTAGGATACTAAACAAATATCTCGTGAGTAATGGTCAAAGTTCCCAATTTAAATGGAACGAACATCAGTCAGAGTTTGAGAAAGTTGCTAAGACCAAGGTATATAGATTTAGAGTTCTAAAGAATAAGTACGATAAAATGAGAAAAGACTACAACCTTTGGAAGTCATTGAAAAATAGGGAAACAGGTTTAGGATGGGATGCAAGTACGGGGATGCTCAATTGTACGGATGAATGGTGGGATAAAAAGATTAAGGTAATCGTGTTTTACCCACTTTATTATTCTTTTCTTAATAACAATAGTATTTTATTTTTTATTATGGAATTAATAGTTAACTATCTATTGTTTAGGAAATTGACAAAGTTAAAAGAATTCGAAAGCAACAACCTTCTATAGAATTACAAGAGGCATGGTACTAATTATTCGGGGATGCGGTTGCTACAAGGGTAGATGTTGTTGGACCCTTAGTAAATGCAAGTGCTTTTAATGACACAAATCATGTCTATATTGAGGATGAAGATACTGGGGTGGGAGATAATCTACATGCTCATTTTCAATACTCTTAAGACTATACTCCCGTGGTTAACTTGGAAGATCAAGATGATCCTTTTTTTACTAGTTTCTTAACCGGGGTTGGAGGAGAAAATGTCTCAACAATGAACCAGACTGGGGATCTAAGCAATCTAAAAAGATCACCAAAACTAATACCAAACATGTTCAGATGAAGCGTCTAGGGAGAGAGTCAGCAAGTACTTTAATGTTTAAGGAATTCATGAGTGAACAAAATGCTACTCATAAACATGATCTACAATTGCTGTTGGACTCAGATACTAAAGACCAAGTAGGTAAAACTAATATTGATTCGGTCATTAGTGTGATGAATCGCATGGTCAAGGAAAACCCAATAAGTTGTTCTAAATATCCAAACAGCTTATAGATTCACAGCTTATTTGACACAAATAGTAGCCGTGATGAAGGAATAGAGGTCCCATAAGCTTGATAAGCACGAACCTATTTAAACAAGCTAACCAAAACATCGTCTTAGTGTTCCAAATCATTTTCTTTTAACTTATATTACTATTTCATCAACTGCAATGAGATTGGTTGGGCAAGCTGCCACCTGCTCCAAACGCATAGCACCTTAGGACAACATATTAATTGTTTCAAGAACAGAATCACAGATAGGGCAGCTACCTGAACCAATGTTAACACCTCTAGAGCATTTACCAGCCCCCAACGATCACTAATGACATACTCAGGATTATATAAGTTGTTGGTATGCGTTTTTCGTGGTAAAACAGGGAAATTGTGATAGAAAGTGTCTGACGCGCATTTTTGTCACTGTTTGGTGACAGGAAAATTTAAACAATAAAAATTTGCGATCCTTTGGCTCCAATTTTTTCCAACTACATGTTTCCGGGCGACATGCTCGCACGGATTATATTATTTTGTAAAACAAAATTTAATTCTGTTATTAACTCATTATTATTTATAAAATCATTAATTATTATATATTTATTCTTTATAAATAATAATTTATAAAGATACTTATAAAATATATAATTATTATTTAAAATATATAAATACTAAAAAAAGATTTCGGTTTCTTGTGTGGTTTTAAAATATGCGTTTAACGTATAACTATATAAAAACTATATAAAAAACACTTCGTTTTCTCGGTTCGTTGTGTGGTTTTAAATAATAACTATATAAAAAACACTCCGTTTTCTCGTTTCGGTTAGGATATGCACTACCCTTCTATAGTTGAACATGTTTATACCGTTTACTCTTTTCAAGATGCACATTCTTCAGTAACACTCAAAAACTAACATTATTTAGTTAAATATTATACATACCACTTGTAGTAACACAAGCGACTTACAAACAGACACTTAAACATATTAGAACGATAATCATACGAGACTTACATACCGACGCTTAAAGCATACGAATTACATTCTGCATTTCTTGAAGTTCCCAGAGAATAGCTTGGAGTTTGAGCAAGTGCTTGCAGTTTGAGCACTCTGCATTTCTTGAAGTTCCCAGAGAATAGCTTGGAGGTGTTGAAGCTCCTAGAGAATAGCGTGGAGGTGTTGAAGATCCTGGAGAGTAAATTAGAGTCGATGAAGATCCTGGAGAATAAATGGGAGCCGTTGAAGCTCCATGGGAACCAACCCGTAAACGGACATCTAATGTACAACGATAACATACCGACTCATCCGTTGGAAATCTAATGTACAACGATACCATATGGGACTTATCGATTGAACACTTAATGTCTGTAAACGATCATCATATTGGACCCCCACACACCACCCCCCCCCCCCATCCGTTTGAACATCGAATGTGTAACGATACCATATCGACTCATCCGTTGAACATCGAATGTGTAACGATAACATATCGACTCATCCGTTGAACATCTAATGTGTAACGATAACATATCGACTCATCCGTTGGACATCTAATGTACAATGATAACATATCGACTCATCCGTTGGACATCAAATGTACAATGATCACATATGACTCATGCGTTAGACATTAATGTTCAAACGATACCATATTGATAATCCGTTGAACATCTAATGATACACAGATCAACATATTGACTCATCATTTGGGGCATCTAATGTGTAACGACTACCGTATTGACTCATCCGTTGAGGGACATACAACTATTGGTACAACGATAACATATCGACTTAGCGATTGGACATTTAATGTACAACGATACCATATTGACTCATCCGTTGAACATATAATGTACAACGATACCATATTGACTACATCGTTGGACATCAAATGTACAACGATAACATATCGACTCATCCGTTGGACATCTAATGTACAACGATATATTATGGACTCATAGTGAACAATCGAATTGTACGGATACCATATTGATCATCAGTTGAACATTCCAATGTGTAAGTGATACCATATTAACTCATCCGTTGAACATCTCAATGTGTAACGTTACATATTGACCATCCGTTGAACATTAATGTTAAACGTAACCATATCGACTAATCGTTGAACATAGAATGTGTATCGTAACATAAAGACTCATTCGTTGGACATCGTAATGTACAACGTTAAATATTGACTCATCCGTTGGACATCGAATGTACAACGATAACATATGATCATCCGTTGGGAACATCCAATGTACTTCAGATAACATATCGAATCATCGTTGGACATCTAATGTACTGCGATTACCATATTGCTTTCATCAGGGTTGCACATCGAATGTACAAAACGATACCATATCGATCATCCATTGACAACGATATTCATATGACTCATCTGTTGGTCATCAAATGGTACAACGTTCAAACATATCGTCTCCATCGTTGCGAATCTACTGTACACACACGATAACATATGGACTCATACCGTTGAACATTATCAATGGGTAACGATACCATATTGACTCATCCGTTGAACATCTAATGTGTAACGATACCATATTGACTCATCGGTTGAACATCTAATGTGTAACGATACCAATATTGACTCATCCGTTGAACATCGAATGTGCTAATGGTAACATATCGACTAATCCGTTGAAACATCGAATGTTGTAATGATAACATATGACTCATCCTGTTGGAAATCGATGTACAACGACTAACATATCACGACTCATAAGTTGGACATCTAATGTTACTAGCGATAACATATCGACTCATAGTTAGAACTTCTAATATGTAAAGATATCAATATTGGATATCATTCCGCTTGAAACATCATATGTACAAGATCCCATATTGACTTATCCGTTGAACATCGAATGTGTAACGATAAATATCGGACTCATCGTTGGACATTGAAATGTCAAGATAAATATAGGACTCATCCGTTGGACATTAATGTACAATTATATCATATGGACTCCATGCGTTGAACATCTTAATGTGTAACGAGAACTATCAACTCATCCGTGGACATCGAATGTACAACGATAAACATATCGACAACATTGTTGGACATCTAAATGTACAAAACAATAACATTGGACTCATCGATTGAACATCTAATGTGTAAAGTTAGCATATTGGCTCAATCCGTTTTTAAACATTAGTGTGTAACGTACATATATTGACTCATCCGTTTGAAACATCTAAAGTATACGATAAATATCAACTAATCCGTTGGACATCTATGTACAACGTAAACATATTCGACTCATCCAGTCGACATCAAATGTACATGATAACATATGGAATCATCCGTTGAAACTCTAATGATCTAACGGATACCATATTGACTCATCCGTTGAACATCTAATGTGTAACGTACATTATTGACTATCGTTGATCATTTCTGTTCCGTAAACGAGACTATATTGACTCATCCGTTGAACATCGATGTGTAATGATAACATATCAAATCATCGTTGAACATCGAATGTGTAACGTTACATATCGACTCAGCCGTTGGACATCGTAATGGTACAACGATAACAATATCGACTAATCCGTTGGACATTAATTGTACAACGTTACCATATTGACTCATCCGTTGAACATTAATGTGTAACGATAACAAGGGATGAAGATTTTATAGAATGGAGTAGCTTACGTATCAATACATGAGCAGAGTTTTTGTCTGTGCTCCAAACAACACTGACAATTGGCCGATGAAAAATTTTTGAGTGTTCGATCAGTGTTGTTGAGATAACGCTTGTGAGATACGCGTCATACTAAAATTTAATATATTAAATATTATAATTATTTAATTATATATTTTATAAAAATAATTATTAATAATAATTACTTAATTTAATATATAATTATAAATAATATTTATATATTTTATAAAAAATATAATATATAATATAAATAATAATTATTTTATTTATAAAAAAACTAATTATATATTTTAAAAATAATAATTATTCATTTTATGAAATTAAACTTATAAATACTATAATTTTTAAAAGTTGTAAAAATATTTTTAATTGAAAAAACTTTCCGGGCGACAGTTTTGCCAAAAAAAACTTCAGTTTTTAGATATTTTAGGGACTGTATATTGTTTTAAATAATATCTATCCGGGCGAATGTCGCCATAGGAAAGGGTTTTGCAAAAAAATATACAGTTTTTAATATATTTATAAGACTGTATATTTTTTTAATATATTTATAAAACTTTATAATTTTTAATAAAAACAATCCCGGGCGACATGTCGCCCGGGAAAGTTTTTTAGTATTCGCTCTAAAAAAGCCATCCAAAATTTTTTTGTTTGGAGCCATTTTGGCGCTAAACGACAAAGTGAGGGGTTCCGGGCGACATGTCGCACCGATGCGGGATGGAATGTCACCCGGATTTATTGGCATCATAAACGTATCTGTGTTTACAGCAAGTTACAAAAAACGTAAAATATAAAAAAACCACTTTTGGCGATTTTAACAGCACCACCACATAACCCCACTCTCCATCCACCACTCACCATTAACCTCCAGTCACACCCATTTAAACCCACCACCACATAACCCACTGCCACTCACACTCGTACACGAGCACACGAACCCCCCTCCTCCTATAAACATAATTCTTTCCTTTACCCTCAAAATAATAATTCTAATAGGAAGTGATGTTTAATTTTTGAAACGAATTGAAGTGATTGGTGGTGATAATCAAGTTTTAATTGCAAATTTTTGCAAGGAATTGAACACACGAATTGATGTTTAATTATGTTAATTTTTTTTGGCAGTTAAGAGTGTAGCGGGTCTGAGTCCACAGCCGAGCCGAGCCGAGTCCACAACCGAGCCGAGTCCACAATCGAGCCGACGACGAGCCGAAGGTATGTTATAATTTTTTTCTCCTTTTGGTATCCAGGGGGACATGTCGACAGGGAATGTTTATTGTTTAAATTTTGTTAGTTTAATATGGTTATTATTAGGTGAATTGCGTTGAAATTATGTATGTTCTCGTGTTTTATACGGATTTATGGTTATTATTGTTGTTGGAAGTGGGAAAATATTAGATATAAGTCGTTTGGTAACTGAAGTTTGATAATCTATATTAAGTTGTTAATGATAAAATTTCGTGATATATGTCGTTGTTACCTTTGGGTTATTACCTTGTACTGTCTCTGTTTATTGAATAGTTTAGGAATGTTTTTGGATTTGTGGTGATTAAATTTCTGAATAATCCCCTCGAAATTTAAATCATCCTAAAGAAACTCGTTATTCGAAATTAATTTATTAGAACATTAATTTCGGAAAGTCAACCTGTTTGGGTTGCTTTTGAATGTCTTGTCGCATGAATTTCTATAATGTTATCCTAATGCTACTTATACAGATGTCTGCAGATGTTGCACGGGGTCATGGCGGTGACTAGGTGAGCAGGTGATGATCGTCCCCCTCCACACCAGATTACCACGGGTTAGGTGGGGGGTTGATCTTGGTGCAACGAGGTAAGAATTTATGGGATTATTGTAATACAAGATAAATCTTAGTTCATTGAATTCTGCTTGCCTTGGAATCTTTTATGTGACTTTATCACTCACTTGAATTTGCAGGTAAAGGCCCGAAACCCTATTTGGGTGGAAGGAGAGGCGGGCAGGCAGCATCCCGAGGAGACCCGAAACCATTGGGTATATATGGCCATCACAGATAAAGTGGCCCGTCCCCGATCGGTTTTGAGTTTTGAGACAGAGAGACCCTGATGCCTCCGGTGAGTCATGCGGGCTAATTGGGCTAACTACTTGGGAGCTCGTTCGAGAGTTGCACCGTTGCACCCTCCCTTCCTAGCGCCAAGTGCGCTGGAGGAGAAGGCGGGGGTCATGGCAAGTGATTGGGGTAAGTTATTTATACTCCTTTTATGTTATTTCATTATGTGTTTTTTCTTTAATTTGTATATTTTTCTATTTCGTTTATTTATTATATCATATAAATAAATATACAAATTTAGATTAATATATAAATTATATTCTCTAACTCTTTCTTTGTATGTATATGAATTTCAGACCCAGTTGAACATGCGTCCCCCACACCCCCTTCCCACCCCCCCCCCCCCCCCCACCAACCACCCACCCCTCCCCACCACATGGAATCCGATCCGCCTGGCCACTTATTATGCAGCATACAGAGCATTACAAAAGATCTACAATGGCAAGAAGGCTGCTCTTAAGGAAAAGCATTGGATTCCTGACTCGGACGGGACTTACGACCTGGAGCGCATCAGACAATCACGTCCCTCGCACATTTCCGAGGTCAATTGGGATACGCAGATTGCGTTTTGGAATGACCCCAAGAACCGTACCCGGGCTGCCCAAAATAAAACAAACGAGCAAAGAGTTAAGGTTCGGTATTTGCGTCAGGGTTCTCGGTCTTTGCCAGCCCTCCGAGATATGCATGTAATAAACATTAGAATTATTTTACATATATATAATTAACGCTTTGGTGTGTTGTGATTTGATATTTTTAATTTGTTTCATCTTTTATACGTGTGTATGTACAGATGGAGAGCTCAGCTACTAGAGAGTACCCGTCGCTCATCCATACCTTCTTCTTGACACTATCGTTAACGGCGTATCTTGAACCCTGTGGACAAAGATCTCCTATGTAAGTTCTGTTTCAAACAGCACTTTAACTGATTTGCTCGAGAAATAAGTTAGTAACCTGACTAATATATTAACATATCTTGTGATTTTGTGAATTACGTAAGATGAGATGCTGCGGCTACAGGGGTCTAGGCTCCAACACCGAGACGGGTGTGCCCTACACCGAGGATGAGATAATGGCCATCGTTCGCGGGGGCAAGCAGCAGGGGCACATTCCAGGTGTTCGTAGGGTTTTGCTAGGACAGCGCATGGTTATTCCGCCCTCGCCTCCGTGCACGCACTCCTCTGATGTCGCTAAGCTGAAAAAGAGAGAGAAGGTGCTAACGCGTCAGGTGAACATGTTTATGAAGTTATTTAGGTGTGATGACAAGTTCTCCCAGATGCTTTCGCAGCTTGAGCCACAGCCTGAGATAGGTGGTGGCAGCGGGAGTGGCGGGTGCGGGGATGATGAGCAGGGAGATGATGAGGACGATGACGAGGATGGGGAGGATGAGGACGATAGTTAGGAGATGTTGGGTAAGTATATGCTATTTTGTGTCTTAAGTGTATATTGGCGACCCTTATGTGAATATTGGTTTCCCCGTACGTTTAGAACTTGTTATCTTGGTGAATATTGACTTGTATCTTGCGGATAATGCAAGTTTTGTGACTTCGTCACCCGTTTTGTAGACTATATTGTGTTTATTCGGATTTTGGACATATTTAGCTTTATTATATCAAATGCGTTGATCGTATTGTGTTTTGGTAGAAGTTGTAATGTATTTGGGTAGATTATATATTGGTTTATACAGGTTTGAGTATTGGTAGATTTTTTTCGGAAAAATTCCAAAAAAATCTGGAAGTCCCGGGCGACATTTCGCCCGGGATAAGTTAATAGAAAATTTTATTAAAGGGTCGCCCAGAAAAGTTGGGAAAAAAATATTAAAAATCTATCCCGGGCGGGAAAAATATTTAAAAACTATCTCGGGCGACATGTCTCTCGGGAAAGGTACTAATAAACGACAAAAAATATTGCCACGTTGACTGGTTAATTTATTTGGAATGTTTTCCCTGGTGACATGTCACCCGGGATTCTACGTAATTAACTAATTAATCAAGCTTCAATATTAATTACTCATTTTATAAATTTAGTATCCCGGGCGACATGTCGCCCGGGAAACCCCTCCACCGTGGCAAATATTTGTTTGACTGAAACTGTGTGGGTCTCACGATGTCGCCCGAGTAAGTCGCCCGGGAAGGTATCCCCTTCGAGCTTTTCCGCTCGACCTATCCCGGGCGACAAGTCGCCCGGGAAACTTATCCCCAGCGACAAAATGTTGTAGTGAGAGTTCTTTCTGAATTTCCCAGTTGATGCTGGTAGGGTAGCTTGGTTAAAGTTTCAAAAAAAACTAGGGAAATAAAGTTTCATGAACTAATAGGATCATTATCTTTCTTTGATTTCATTTGTCTCAATGTTAATTGGATATTTATCGTATTTCAAGTTTGATGCTTCTAGAATTTTAATAATTGTTTTTTAGTTGATGTTTTTCTATTACATTGTGTTCTTATATCATTTTTAATGTGTTCATATGTTACACATATATATATTTATGGTATTTAAATTATATCATTTTTAACGTGTTCATATGTTACACATATATATATTTATGGTATTTAAATTTAGTCGGGTTAGCATGGATATTGAAAGACGAAAGAAGAGAAAAAGAAAATATCTTATACAATTGCTATTTGCTTCGTATTCCACAAGTTCTCTAGTTGCCGCATACTATTATAAATATATATGCAAACAACCATGTATGACATCGCCTCAAACAGGAGATGCTTGGATGAATGAGATTTTAAATGGTAATCCTATTCGATGTGTAAATGCATTTAGAATGCATTCAACCGTATTTATAAATCTGTGTGAAGAATTGGAGTCAAAATATGGACTCAAGTCAAGTGATAGAATGTCGGTTGTTGAAAAATTAAGGGTATTTATCTATATCCTTGCAGTAGGTGTTTCAAATAAGGATGTTGGGGAGCGCTTTCAACGCTTGGGAGAGACAATTAGTAGAGCATTTCATGAAGTTTTAGAGGCAATAAGTGGTAGAGGCAATGGTTTCCAAAGGCTAGCACATGACATAATAAGAGCTAAAGATCCATCATTTCGATTCATACCATCTCAAATTATGAATGATCAAAGATACATGCCATATTTTAAGGTAAAAAATTGTATTTTCTTTTAATTTAGTTTTAATACATAACACCTTATTTTTAACACTTAAACCATTTAAATTTTATGCAGGATTGCATTGGATGAATAGATGGTACACATATAGGAGCATGTATCCCAGAGAATCAACAAGTATGCTATATCGGTAGAAAAGGGGTGCCTACTTTCGACGTAATGGCAAATTGTGATTTTAATATGTGTTTTACTTTTATATCGGTTGGATGGGATGGATTAACACATGACACTCGTGTTTTTCTTCATGCTCAATGCATCATCACTAAATTTTCCCAAACCACCTCGAGGTAACTATATTTATCTATGTATTTATCTCAATCTTACTTTTAAGATTGCAATTCACTTATTTCTTTTTAACCGTTATATCAGGTAAATACTATTTGGTAGATAAAGGATATCTAGATAGAAACGGATATCTAGTTCCATATTCGAAGACAAGATACCATCAATCTCGGTTTGAAAATGAGCCGCCAAACAACAAGCAAGAAGCTTTCAACCGCAAGCATTCATCTTTACGGAGTTATATTGAGAGATCATTTGGAGTCTTAAAGAAACGATGGAAAATACTTGGTAGAATGCCTAAATTCAGCGTGCAAACTCACATTGATTTTATTATAGCTGCATTTGCTTTACATAACTACATTCGTAATAGTTCACAAGAAGACATGATGTTTACTGTAATGGAGCAACATCCGGATTATATACCACAAGACGAACTTCATGATGTTCGTGATCATGACACAAACAATGAAGACAATTCTGGAGGAGCATCTAATGAGATGAAGCAGATACGCAATGATATTGCTACTTTAATATGGAATACACGTCATGAGTGACCACATGGCAACATTTTAGTATTTATTTATTTTTGCAAGACTCTTAGGTTTAATGTGATATTTATGATTTATATTAATACTTTTATTTATTATTTATATTTCATATTTGGTTTGTTATTTGTATGTCTAATTATGTCATTTTACATTTTTAATTTACAATTACAGCTAGTTTGACAAACACGACTATAAAAAGAAAAGCTACAATTTTTATCTTTTTCAGCACCAGCAACAGCATCAGCACCAGCACCAGCACCATCTAATTTTACCAAACATACCGTCAAAATATAACCTTCAAGAATCAAACAGATGTTTAGTATGTGGTTTAGAACTGAAGATAAAAAAATGCAAAGTAAAGTCAACCAAACAAAATAAGAACATATTAGAAATTATGATTCTAACTCACCAAGCACTGATATACCTTTTCCCTTTTTTAGATATCGGCCACCTCCTGGTAAAAGCTTACTATACATCAGGCCATTACTTATGGGGAGTGGAAGTGTACTATGTCTTGCACCAGCTCCAGCAAATACTTTTTTGATATACGTGTCTCTAGATGGGAACTATTTCAAGGTATTTTTTATGATCATAAAATTGCATACACAAGAATT
Organism: Tanacetum coccineum; assembly: GCA_026074375.1. Classification (NCBI taxonomy): domain Eukaryota; kingdom Viridiplantae; phylum Streptophyta; class Magnoliopsida; order Asterales; family Asteraceae; genus Tanacetum; species Tanacetum coccineum. The sequence continues at coordinate 25,953 of BQNB010040100.1, forward strand.
AATAATTGCATACGCAATAATCTGAATGAAAAGGAATATATGTATGAGGAATTCAACCCATTTGGGTGCTTGTGCCCTTTCTTGATTATTTTGTAGGCATGATAAAAATAGATTATGGCCTTCTGACTATTTAGGGACAACATTCTTGAATAATCAGCTAACTTTTTGTAACTTAATTAACTGAGAATTTAATCCTGATTCAATTCTCAATAATTATTTGAGAATCTATAGCTGAATACCTCCTTAATGTGTGAAAAGTTAGTTTGCCATTTGACTACTACCCAAAAACTCATCATGGTATCTTTAACATGTTAGACTCACTTAATACATGGCCTTTGCGTTTATGTATCATGTTGTTGTATCAATATTTGTTTACTAGTCATAACCTTAGGCAATGCCATTCTTATTTCAATCGAGTTTAGCTTCTCAACATATAATTTGTTTGTTCGCGCAGGTAGAAGTCAACTATCTTGGACAGTTTCACCATCCAAATCTTGTGAAATTGATCAGCTATTGCTTAGAAGATGATCATAGGCTTTTTGTATATAAGTTTATGCCAAAAGTAAGTTAACAATGTTTTCATATAGTTTTATCTATTTTCGATGTTTAAGGGTCGATTTAAGGTGTGTTTTATCTTTATTGGCTCAAATTTGGAAAAAAAAATGTTATAAGGAGAATGGGTCAAGAGGTTGAAATCGATAAAAGTCTGCTCTTAAAGCATACATATACAGCCTCTAAGTTTCTTTGATTAAAGTATTACTGTAAATTTATATTGGAACACTTTTTAATCATGACAATATATAATACAAACCTTATGAATGTATGATCCCAGATACACTTAAGAATATTCTATATGAAAATAATTGTATTTGACAATCTGTAGTTAAAATGAAACCATATTTCTAATTAAGTTGATATTTCTGTCCAGGATGATATTGGACACAAATCTGTGGTTATATTTCAAGCTTTACTTGAAGAAGAAAAATCAGCTTCATACCAGAAACTTGAGCAGCAAAAGTGTTTAGGTTCGCATATTTTTAGTTTATCTGCATATTTGTTTTTTAAAATTCAATAAGCAGTGTTGAGTAAAATGTGTTTGTGCTTATTAGATGTTTACACATGACTAAAGGGTTTACTTAGTTGTGAGAATATCTTAAAGCATGTTTATTCTGGATAATTATCAGATTCTTCAAATTCAATAAGCAGTGTTGAGTAAAAATCTAACGAAACCATCCCTCAAAAGAATTCGAAAAGAATGGTTTTGCCAAACTTTTCACCAAACTCTTTGTGTAAAAGACAAATAATTTTCCTTAAAGTTTTGACTGTTTTGTGACCGTTAATGCAAATAGAGTATGACTGAGATGGTTTATGAATGAACAACAAATATACTTTTTTTTGTTTACTCGAGTTATAGTGAAAACATTTTTCGTTTGATGTATGCTAAATCTTCAAAGCCGAAACTTAATTTGGTTTCATGTATGCTAAAACTTTCAAAAACCTGAATTGTGAGAAACTGCAGAGTTTCAGCTCCTTTCGTTTATCTGTTTTTCCGGTATCAAATCTGTAACACCCCCAAAATGGGTCGCAGTAGAATATGGGTCTGAGAGTGTTACTTCATAGATCAACAGCACAAGATATGAGAACGACCTCTATATGAGTCGTTTGAAAATGATACATCGGATTAAATAAACTTGTTTGTTACAAAAGCCCGAAGCTTAAATCGTTCACCCGTGAAAATGTAAAGATTTTAATACATAACAAATACTCCAAAATGTAATGCATTTAAATCTCCATGCAAAATGATTCCTAAAATGTTGACCCCCAATGTATCTTTGTTCTTGTACCTTATTGACTTGAGAAAAACATGTTTTAAAACGTCAACATAAAGTTGGTGAATTCACAAGTTTAATAAATGTATAAAGTATGACCGCAAGATTTCCAAATGTAAGACATGTAACACATACAATATCTCAAAAGTAATTACGAAATGCACTAAGCTGATGACACCGAAGCTACAACATATATGTATGCAATTAATGCAAATAATGTCCCGTGGAGATGTTCAACCGCAACATCCCAAATTGATCCTACATGGTATACATTACTTCCATTTTGGGCCTCCAAAACTAGTGAGTGCTACCCCCCCCAGCCAAAACGTGGATGTCAAACCCAAATAATCTATTCACGAATATCCGCGCTTATAATCTACTATTAACAAGTTCATGATTCATGGGCATAGTGGTTAATTAGCACTTAAGTAAACTATAAGTATGAATACAATGTACTTGCATCCAATCATAAACAAATGCATTTTTTCTCTCACCCCAAAATTCGAAATCAATGTAGATTTAGATAAATAGCGGTGCTATCGAACTCACCGTAAGTGAATATTTTATTATCTAAATTCAAATAAGTGAATCGCTTGGCAATCCGAATAGCGAACCAAAATTAAATCGTAGGTCGTATTAGTATATGCATATTAGATAAAGAAAGTATATAAAATTCACATGTTATATAGTTACACCTCTCTCACCTAATAGTATTTTTGTTTAATTTCTATTAAAGTTAAATAATAATTAAATTGTCTTTGTTAAATAACGGTTTACAAAAAATATGTATTCAGTATCCGTAAAAGAAAAAATTATTTTTCGTCAGACAATTATTTATTTATTAAAAATATATGATTTAATATTTTTATTGATTATGAACTGGATATAATATAATTGCAATTTAACTAGTTTTTATAAATAATTTATAAACTGAAAATAGTGCACAAGATTTATAAACCTCGAATCTTTATCGTTTTAATTCCGTTTTACGCAATATCTTATTCCCGTTTCGATAAGAAAATCTATCAAAATATTATAATTATTATATGGTTAAATACTTTTATGAACAGTAACAGTAAGTGAAAGTTTTATAACTTTAATTATTGAAATCGTATTTTAATTGTATCTCGCTCGTTTTAATTCGGTTTTTAGTGATTCCTATGTCCACGTCTTCGTAATTAAAACCTTTATTTAGGAAAATTAATTCTCAACAGTTTACTGTCGTGAACAGTATCATATTTTTATAAATTTACTTTTATAAAAATACTTTTTAACTTAAACTTGTAAATAACGTATCTCCTTCATTTTAAATCCGTTTTTCGAGTTTCTTACATATTTGGATTCCTAATGAAAAGTACTATCTTTATAAAATATCTCCCTTAATATATCAGATCTGAACAGTAAAGGTTTTTATAAAAATACTTTTATACATTTAATTATTGTAAACTTAAAAATGTCATATCTCCTTCGTTATAGCTCGGTTTTTCAAGTTCCTTATATGCTTACGATCCTTGTAATAAGTACTAATTAAATAAAATATAAAATAAATATTTTTATACACGAATTAAATCAGTGGGTATTTAAGTTTTTACATAATTAGTTTTATACACTTGTTTTATATACTTTTCACTTTATTAAACCATTACAAGCCCTCTAACTTAATAATTAACATAACTTGATATATATTAAGTCCTTTATAATATGTCCATGATACTTGTCCATAAGTAAGTGTTCTCAAAATCATTTGTTCATAACTTTTGTAATTAAAACTTTCAACACAAAATAATTCATAAACTAACCATATAAATTATTTAACACTTATATATAATGTGTACTTCCATTTTAAGTGTTATTTCACCATACATGATATAAAGTTCGAACCCTTTATAGCCTTGCAATATTCCATAAATCATAAAAATAAACCTAGGTGGTGTTTAACATATATAACAAGCATGAAAAACATATGTAAATGAATAATGAAATGTTTAGGGTTTAAATGAACCTTATAGGAGTGATGTAGGATCAAGAACACAAGCTTACACTTAAGCTTAATCCCAACAAAGTAAACACAAGATCAAACCCTAATGAAAACCCTAACTTCTTTTCTTGCTTCAAACCCTTGCTAATACTAAAATCCAAGCTTCCAAATCAACCCCAATCACCTTAGATATGCTTAGTAACAATGCTTGAACACTTGCAACCTTGTAGAATAAAAATTATATGAAAACCCTAGTTTGTATAATGGAGCCGTGGGTTTTGATGAATATGGAGAGAGTTTGCTTGTTAAATTTCTAGTGAATGAGAGTGTATGTGTTTAATTATCTATGACTTACTATATATGGAAAGAGATCATGTAGAAAACCTCCATAAAGGCTCATGGTTTATACAAGTGGTAATATGGTTTAGGGTACACAAGCAAAGACTTCTCCTCCTCCCTATACACATACACGGTCAAAAATGGGTAGGAGGGTACTAGTGACAAGCCAATTACTAGAAGTATGTGTCTTAGGGTACACTTTGTGTAAGATACAACTAAAAAGGTGAAACTTAGTAGGGATTTAATTGATTTATTTGTGTGTATGATGCTATATCCGGCCATGAGGTGATATTAAGTGAGAAATGAGTTAAATTTTGGGTATTGGGTATAATAGTGGGTATTGGTTTGAGTATAGATAGGTATAGGTGCTCTCGGGTATGCCTAAATGTAATTTATTACGAAACATAGACGCTTTACGTAACCAATAAAAATAAAATATGAAAAGTTATAAATTATACTCTTAATAATTATATAACACTTGCTTGATATAAACTTTAACTTGTTTGGTGTCCGTTTACGTTGAACGTTGATTTTTAGTTTACGCGATTTAACTATACGGTAATAATTAAAAGCGAACACGTAAAACTCTAAAAATAAATAATGGTAATAATTGAGTCGGGAAATGACCTGAAATAACGGATTGTTACAAAATCAATTGGGTTAACTCGGTTAGCCGATTTATCAGACTCTTCAAACACCTAACAGTACACCACAAATTTAATAGTTAAAACAAATCAAAAACAACTAAACAAATCTGTCTTAAAAGAAATTGTTAATACAAATAATGCTCAAAAAACGTTATTTATATTTTTCGACCTCTCAACGTTTTGATAATAACAAAATGTAAAAACGTTTACAATAAAAATAAACGTTTACAAATTATTAAATGTAAAATTTCATTTCTAAGATTAGTGATCACTTAAGGTATGGACAAACAATATAATTAAGCATGATTAGTGATCAAGAAAATATTTTTCTCTTAATCCTCACTTTTAATTCTACAAAAGTATTTTATCAAAAATACATTTACAAAATATTTTCTAATTAAAATAAAAAGTTTTATTAAAAAACTTAAAATTTGAAATTCAAATTTGAAAGTCAAATTTTCCCCCAAAACGGAAGCTTCTACACCAGATACAACATTCCCCACAAAAAGACAAAAAAAGGAGCGGAGTCTAGGCGGCGGCCCCCTTATAGGCCTGGCGGCCCCCTTATATATAAGGGACCGCCGGGACCGCCCCCAGATAGCCGTTGGGATTCCCTGCCTATAAATACTGGCCCATTCCCAGCAGAAAAACATTCCTCTTTGCACGAAATTTTTCAGTCTTTTCTTTCTCTCTCTAAACTTTCTTTCTCTCACTAAAACTCTTGATCACTAACATACTTAGATCTTGTTTCAAGTGATCTATCTTTCTTTCATCTCTTCCTTTCTCATTCAAAGTGCAAGAGAAGGAACACTCGTATTCGTCAAGAAGCTAACTGTTAATTATAATCTCTCCTCTCTTCTTTAAGTACCAAAAGTATATTAGTATATATCTTGGGTATTTGTGTGATTCGGATATTGTGTGGATCCGATAGTGTAGTCTTCGTGAGTGTGTATATCTTGTGAAAGTGGTAGTTTGGTTCTAGCTAAGATTAGGACTGACATCTTGCTTAGTGTCTCGAAAAAAACGTAAGCGGCGTGTAATCGGTTTTCTCCGCCTAAGGGAGAAAACCTTGTTGACATGGTGAATCTCGGGTCGGATACTCGGGGAGTTGGAGTAAGGCGAAGAGGTGGCTTCGTAGACGAACCACTATTAGAATCTTGGTTGTTTGGTTTGGTTGTTTCTTTCCTTATCTCTTTACATTATTATTGTTGTTATCGTGGTTTAGTTTAGATAGTTATTGCTTGTTCATATTATGATTTGATTAAACATATAAACCGGATCTATACATTTTTGAAGTAAAATTTAAAACGCAAAACAACGTTATCAATAACTATTCAACCCCTCCCCCCCCCCCCCGCTTTTAGTTTCACAATTGGTATCATTGCAAGGTCACTCAAGATTTTTAAAATATATTGTATTTTAATGCTTTGATCGATCTATGGATTCCGACAAATATCTAGAAGCAATCCATGCAAAGACCACCACTCTTTGAAAGCGATGGTTTATTTATTTAGGAAAAATAGATTCGAGAATATGGTTAAATCAAAATATATCTAAGGTGGCCAGTACACATCTTGTTATTACCAATGGTGATTTTAACCCATTATTCAAAATCCGGAAACCAAACTTGATGAGGTTGTCCCTTTTGAAAAACAAACTGATGATCTTAAAAGAAGGCTTGCGAAAAATAATGAAGCCAAAATGGTTATTTACAATGTTTTGCCTAGAAAAGAATATGAACGAATTTTCATGTGTAATACGGCAAAAGAAATTTGGAAAACTTTGTTAATCACCCATCAAGGTAATAGCCAAGTCAAAGATAATAAGATCGACCTTTTGGTTCAACAATATGAACAATTCGTCATTTTCGAAGACGAATCTATAGATAGTGCTTTTGCTAGATTTAATACTATTATTACTAGTCTTAAAGCTCTTGATGAAGGTTACTCTAGTAAGAACTACGTAAGGAAGTTTCTTAGGGCTCTACATCCTAAATGGAGAGCAAAGGTCACGGCGATTGAAGAGTCAAAAGACTTAACATCACTATCTCTTGATGAGCTCATTGGAAACCTCAAAGTCCATGAGATGATCATCAAGAAAGATTCCAAAATAGTCAAAGCAAAAGTTGAAAGGAAATCTCTTGCTTTAAAGGCTAAGAAAGAATCTAGTGATGAAGAGTGTTCGACTTCCGGTAGTGAAGACGAAGAGTACGCCATGGCGGTAAGAGACTTCAAGAAGTTCTTTAAGAGAAGAGGTAGATTCGTGAGACAACCTCGGAACGACAAAAAGACCTTTCAAAGAAGCAGAGAAGATAAAAACGGCAAAAGTGAAAGGAAGTTCTTTAGATGCGGAGATCCAAATCATCTTATTGGAGAATGTCCAAAGACACTGAGAGACAAGAACTAAAGAGCATTTGTTGGAGGTTCTTGGAGCGATAACAGTGAAGAAGATGATGAAAATATCCAAGATGAGACATGTCTTGTAGCTCAAGCACCAAATGAGGTATGTTTCGAATCTTCTTACTTTAGTGATGAAAACTCATCAATTGATGATTTAGCTTTAGACAATGAATATGATAAATTGTGCAAAATGAGTTTAATGATAATCACTAAGAACAAAAGGTTAAAAGCTATTAGAAATAGTCTAGAAAATGAGCTTAGAGAATTAAAAGATAGATTATCCACACTCGAGAAAAACAAGGGAGTTGATCTCGATTGTGCAAAGTGTCATACACTTAAAATTGAAAATGAAAAGCTCAAAGAAGAATCTACTAGATTAAACAAATTTGAAAAGAGTACACATTGCTTGAATGAAATGTTAAGTAATCAAAAACCCTCCGGTGATAAATTAGGTTTAGGGTTTAATTCATTTGAAGCATCATCTAGTGGAACTAAGGAAATAAAATTTGTGAAAGCTCAGAAAAAGACGTGTTCTGATGGAGGTCCCATAATTATAGGCGGCCCCCTTAATGATCCGGCGGCCCCCAAAATAAATATGGGACCGCCCCCAGTTACACCTGGATCTGAGAAAACTGTGACTTTTCAAAAATCCATTTTGGGTCCTAGACCAAAACACATAATTGTAAAGAAAGTCAAAGTTCCCGTTGCTAGTGACAATGAAGTTAAACAATTCTATAAGCCATTGTCAAAACCCGGAGTTGGATTTTCGAAACCTAATTTTAGATCTAAAACTTCACCTCCTAGAAGAGTCAATAATAATTATTCTCGTCCTAAAACACCACAACCTAAAAGACATGTTGGTCGACAAAACCAACCCCATGGATTTCCCGTAACTTGGAACAACTTTCCACATCAAAGTTACATGCCATGGGAAATGTGTCTTCCATTCTCACATCCCAAACAATTGCATCAAATGCAAGGGATGTTTGGCACTAACAACTTTAGACCCATGAGATATTGGGGACCAAATGTTTGAGTTATTGTCTTATATAAATAGATATGCCTTGGAGTCAATTTGGAACCCGACGAATGGATCAAGGATAGCGGATGTTCCAAACATATGACGGGCAACCGAAAGCTCTTCTCCACTTACAAGGCATACAATGGAGGTAACGTTATTTTTGGTAGTAATCTTCGCGGGAACATCATTGGCAAAGGTACGATTTCTAATGACTCTCTTAAAATAGATAATGTAGAACATGTTGATAATCTAGGATTCAACTTGCTAAGTATAGGACAAATATGTGATAATAAGTGTAGAGTAACTTTTTCTGAACATGATAGTGAAATCACTAAGGACGGTAAAGTGATAGGTAGAGGTATTAGGAAGAAAGGCTTATATGTGATGAAATTAGGAAATAAGCCTAAGGATCAAATTTGTCTAGCAACGATTGATGATAATTCCACTTTGTGGCATAGGAGATTAGGTCACGCAAATATGCGTCTCATTTAATCGTTAGCTTCTAAGGAAAAAGTTAGGAACCTACCTAAGCTTAAGTTTGATCAACATTTTGTGATGCTTGAAAAATTGGAAAACAAACCTCACGCTAGGTCACAAGCTAAGATGTAGTCAATGAACTAAAATGCTTTAGAACTTCTCCATGGATCTTTTTGGCTTCCATCCGCCGTACGGAGTAACGGAGGGATATCGTTACACCCTAGTCATAGTAGATAACTACTTAGGTATTTTGGACTAGAATTTTTTTTTTTCTTAAGAATAAAACTTGAATGCTTTACATTCAAATTCGAAATATTTAGTATGTAAATCAAAAATCAAGTAGGATGTACAAATTGTGTCATTATGAACGACCCCGGTAGAAGAATTTGATAATGAAAGTGCAATTTGGGAGAGTTTTGTCAGATGCCAATGTATTACTTCAAAACTTCTCGGCTTCCACGCACTACCTCAATCAAATGGCGTGGTTAAAAGGAAAAAAAAGGATACTTCAAGGAATAATGAGTAAGAAACATTGTTGATAACGGCAAATTCTTTACCACAAACGTTTTGGTGGATGTTAACGGCCGTAGATACTTCCAAACATTTTTTTTAATTCTCAAAAACCGAATCTAATTAGAACAATCCATAGGAAAAACACCTTAGAAATCTTAAGAAGGTAAGAAAAACCTACTCTGGACTATTTTAGAGTGTTTGGAAGCAAGTGTGCTTCATTCTAAGACATAAAAGGACTTCTTAACAAGTTTGACCAAAGTCTTACGAGGTGTCTTTCTAGGTTACTCATAAAAATAGTAAGCCTATATCATTCTTTAATAAAACCACTTGGCGAAAATCAAGAACTAACTCAACGTGACTTCGATGAAACTCCTATCCAACCTCTAAGACATAACACCCTTGGTGGACGATAACTTAGATGAGAAGAAGCTATTAGGGAAATCGAAAAGAAGAACATGAAATGTTATTGGGATGAAACTTTAGCGATTGACGGAAATAGTCAACATTAAGGAATTTAGGAACCATCCCTAGAAAATGTCATAGGAAACCTCACCAAAGAAACCCTTAGATTACAAGCCCATAACAAAAGTATATTTCTATTATTTTATCTCTTACTCATTTTGAACTAAGAATGTGAATGAAAGCTTTTGGAGATAAAGTTAGATAGCGCCATGCAAGAGATTTAAATTCACATTAATTGCATAACGACGTTTGGGGAGTTAGTTTCCACACCTAAGAAATATGACAATTATAGGAAAACTAAGTGAGGTGTTTAGAAATAAGTTAGACGTGAACGGTGTTGCTTTACTCGTAATAAGCTAGATTAGTTTGCTCAATGGATCAAACCAACAATGGGGGGGGGGGGGGGGAGGGCATCGATTTGATGATACTTATGCCCCTGGTTGCTAGACTTGAGTCTAGTAGGTTATTATTAGCTTATGCTTGCGTCTTAGATTTTAAATTATTCCAAATTTTGGATATTAAAAAAGTGCATTCTTGAACGGTTTTATTCAATAAGGTAGGTTATAAGTGGCACAACCTCCTCCAAATTTATTGATTCTCAAAAAATACCGGATCATTGTTATAAATTAAGAAAGCTTTATATGGTCTTAAACAAGCAACCAAGACGGTTTTGATAGATAAAAGCTTTTCTTATTAAAAACTATGAATATAAAATGGGAATGGTAGATAACACTCTTTTTACTAAGAAGAAAAGTTCAAAATCTCATTCATTGTTTTAAATATGTCCGATGCATTTTATTCGGTTGTAATTGTCAAGACATGTGTGATAAATTTGCCAAAATCATGCATGACGAGATTGTTTCGAGATGAGCATGTTGGGTGAACTAACTTAATTCCTTGAATTTGAAATCTAAACAAATGAAAGACGTTTATTCTTAAGCATCTAATTTACATTAAAGAAATGCTTAGAAATTGGTCTTGAGACTCTAAACCAATAACCCCTATGTCCTCCGATACTAAACTCACGAAAGATGAAGAGTGTGAGTCGGTAGATAGTACCAAGTATCGAGGCATGATAGGTAGTTTATTATACCTAACGGCAAGTAGGCCCGATATCATGTTTAGTGTCTGCCTTTGTGACACTTCCAAGAGGCTCCCAAAACTCTCTCTTGAAGCGGTTCTTAGCGTATCTTCTGATACATTTAAGGCACTACGCCCTTTGGATTATGTATCCTAACGGGGACCAGCATAGAAAATCGTAGTATTATGCCTACTCTGTTTATGCGGATGATTTTGTGGGACCAAAAGGAGGCTATAGATGTATTTTGTATGTTCGTGGGATGTTGTTTGACATCTTGGTTCTTGAAGAAACAAACCGCTCTTGCTATATCCACTACCAAAGCCGAATACGTAAGCACCGAAAAGGCATGTCACAAGCAATATGGATGAAACAAGCTGCTCATCGAATACGACGTACGGACTCGACGACGGTTCTCATTAAGTACGACAACAAAGGCGCGGATTGACCTAGCAAAAACCCGGTTTGCAAATTTATCGTTATCATACACATCGAAAATTAGTTACCACTTTCTTCGTGATATGTCCAAAAAAGGGACATAATCTCAATCGAAAAGTGTCGTCCGTCGGACAACACGCCGATTTTTCTTACTAAACCCTTAAACGTGAATCGTTTAACTATCTACCGTCTTGGTTTAGGAATATGAAACACATTCATAAAATATGATTAGTCCGCTTCCATTTTCTTTGTTTCCAATTCTAGTTCAGTGTTCCTTTACGGTAGTCGTGAACAACTTAAATGCTTCATACGAAGTATTTTAAGCTGTTGAATTTGCGAAGTGCAAATTAAAACGTCACTCCTCTTCGCAAATTTTCGTCAAAATTAAGTTCAAAATCATTGCCTGAGGGCGGCCCCCATATAGGCGGGCCCCTATATATTTGGGACCGCCAGGTAATTACTGGGACCGCCAATCAGCAAGACACAAAAAAACGGAACTTAACCAAAAAATTTCAAACTGAAAAACAAACACCCCCTTTCCTGCTGCCATTGACGAACTCGAACCAAAAAACCTCCAAAATACTCAAATCAATCATTTAAAAACTTAATTGAAGATCAAATCAACATAATTAATCACTCCTAATAATCACAAAAATCATCAATTGTAAGTCTCTTTCATCTATTTTCTTTCAATTTGAGTCTTGGGTTCCATGATGAAAACCAAATAAATCACAAATTGGGGATTTTTTATTTTTTCTATTCAACTGTGTGCAATATGAGTACTAGGATAAATTGTATAACTAATATGCTTTCCGTTAGACATAGGATTTGCATACATTAGTAAGATTAATCGAAAAATTGATTTTGAACAAAAACCAATTTTTTTTTCAAATCGCTCAACGTTAGGAACACAATTTATATTGTTGTTATGCATTGTCAATACAAACCTAAAAAACGTTTTAAACACATGCATAATGACCTCATGAACAAATTTGGATACAAAATTCCATATGTTTTTTTTGACTTGTTTCGGTGAGCGAATCAAAATTAAGAGTGTTTGGGTTAACTATTAGGATCTTACTATTTAGGTCGAGTTAATCGTTAATCACATTGTTTGATATAGGCACAAAATAGGCACAAACTAAAAACAATCAATAATGTAAAAGCGATTAAAATGGGTCGTGCTTATTTCTTTCTGTGTAACAATGTCTCGAGCTACCGTTTCTTGTTCATCAAAAGACACGAACTTACATACCCTAAATTCAAAATAGGAATTTAATAAACCCTTCTAAATAAAATGGCCAATCTTGAAAAAACGATAACTTTAATGAGGGGAGGGTTTTGTATGTCTAATCTTTTAAAATTATGAGTCATATTCGCGTAAATTTGAGACATTCGGGGTTGATTGTTGTTAGATATTAACGATCAAAATTATACCTCGCTTTGTTCTTGAGTTCATACTGTAAACTCAACTTTGCCTACAATACTGAGGGTCAATTCATTGTCAATTTTTTTCATTAAAAATAAAGTATTATTTTCCCTAGCTCTTGAGGTAATTCGATTCAATATATTATAATAAATCCCTTTCAAGGCTCATGCCTCTATATCATCCGATTGTGGTCCCTTGACATTTTTTCGATCAGTGTACCAAGGGGGTTTAGAGGTCTCTATAAAACCAAAACACCATCTCCAAGAGCATTAAGTCTCTTATTCAAATATAATTCCACGGTCATGTTAAGAGACTAGTTAGCAAAAAACAATGAAACCATATTGTCTTTGGCGAAAAACAAAATTTTAACCCGTAGAGATTCAAACTCATTATGTATCCATGGCGTTGAGGAAATATTCGTGGAAAAAACGCCTTTGTAAAGGAGGACATATGGATCTTGATTACTCCGCTTTCATTTGTTCACATGCTTCTTATTCATTGAGTCTCCACTCTTTTAACATACCTAGACAATTTTCAATTCTCAAAGATGGAAGAGAATCGATTCAAACCGAAGGATAAGTCTTATCTTATGGTTGCTCTTAACTAGGTTATTCAAAAATGTAGTGTCCTTCTCTCTTAACGCTAGCTTTTGATCGTTAATTCTCTCACTTTGTTGAGCTGGCATCCGCTCACCTCCTCACTTCGAGCGAAGACACGAGCGGAGCGTGGCAAAGAAAAGGACCTCGTGAGCCAATGCTTAGCTCACTCATCATACTACTTCTAAATCATCCATTGTCATTCATACTTTGATTGATTCCACGCATGAAAAATGATGTTGATTCTTCTCATTCTCAAATCCTTCCTCTCCACCTCATAAACAATTCTTCCTCGTATCTAAACAATGTCTCTTGAGAAACCTCAAAAACCCTCCTATGATAGTCATGACTTAAACACTTTCTATCCGGAAACTATAAACTCTTCAAATCAACAACGAAATGCTCATCGAGACGGGTTAAGGTCAATTGGACAAGCTCTCAAAATATGATGGAAGGAAAAAGGAAGTAAAGATGTTGGCATAACTTCTAAGAGATTATTGCTATTCTTATTATTATATGTCTTATCTAATACATTTTATTAGAAACTAGGATAATGGAATGATATTTTTCGAGTGTTAGGATGTATCTTTTAAAATAGTTTTATCAATCCTATAAATGCCTTCAAAGTTAACTATTTTATGCTCTTATGTGGAATCTTATTAATGATTATCAAAATTGCATGCTTAAGTTTAATGATTGATGCATTGTTTGTTTTAGATTTTACTTGAATTTTGATGGACTTGAGGTGTGATAATTCTGTGGGAAATTCTAAGGAAAAATATGTTCTGCTCCAGAAAACGAATGTTTGCCCCATGTTTATAGGCGCACATTATCAATTTGATGACGCCCAACAATAAGGGACCGCCAACAGGAGGGAACATAAATTTCAAATTTCCATTTTTTTGTATCTTTGACTACCCTAGTCCTAGACTCTTGCTGATAATTCCTATCTTTAAACAAACAATTTCTTCAATCTTTATATCTAACACCATCGCTTTTGCCATTTCAATTTTCCTTTTATTATTTAAAACCATCATCTTCTCTATTACATCATCATCCTTCCCACCTTATTTATCTTTTTTCCCCACCACACCCAATTGTCTTGCTCAAAATCATAACCTAATCTTTTCAAGAAAACCAAGTTGTCGGTTCGTCAAGTAAGGGAACACGTAAGACATTCTTCAGTTAAAATCATCACCTATTTATAAAAATGGACGCTCACCACACCACTTTCAACTAACACTCCTCACTCTATCTTACCACCTATGAACTACCCACAAAGAGATCGAATTATTAATCAACTCCACACATTAAGTCTACTATAACTGAAACCTTGTGGTCCACTGCTTAATTATAAAACCTATGAATTCACTCAACATTATTTGTTGACATTTTTAGCATGTTTATCTCAGGTCCGTAAGGTGTTGTCTAGGAAGGAAGTCGCACGGATATATTTTGAAGACTCTGCATATTATCACATTCGATAAAAATTTTCTTTTGAAAACATTGGGTTATGTTAAAACTTTTGGGACCTCTTTTTGTACTTCAATTTTCTATAAATAGCAAATGTGTAACTTTTCAAAATCGTCGCATTTAGAGTCATTTTCTATAACTTGCTACTTTGTGATAGAATAGAATCCGGGTTACCTTTCGCTGCAAAATCGTTTTTTTGGGGGTGTTACAATTAAATTCTCTCAACTACTCATTTATCTTCATCTCTTTCACTATAAACCCCAACCACCTATTTCTTAATACCCAATTCCAAAAAAATACTTACAATTCAAAATATCCCCAAAACCACCACTAAAAGTTAAATTAGAAAATTCATTGTCGCTTTCATGTTTTGGTGCGTTATTAGTTATGTGTGGGGTTGAGTATGGTGCGTTAATTGGTTGTCATTTGGTCCCCGATTATTGAGTGTTCTTTTGGTCCTCTTTTGTTATTGAAAATATGGCTCAAGATCAAGCTTAATTACCGTTATAAATTCTTTGACTTTTTTACAATTTACATCTTTTATAAATTTTCAGTTATGTATACTTATGCCCATGATGTTAGCCCTTCGAGTTGCAACCTACTTGTGTATTTTTGACCCACGAATTTGTTACGTTTCTTCACACAAAGGAAGATAGACTAAAATGTATATTCAAAATTAAAGGGAATTGCATATATATCCCTGCAAAGGCATTGGAGCGTATTAAATTGATTATATATTTATTTATATTATATATATTTTTATTATATATTATATAGACGGAGAGAGAGATATAGAGTAGGGATCCAGTGAGAAGTAAATTAAAATAAGAAGTGGTGAGAAGTGACTAAAACCACATATTTGAGATGCAACGACTTTCATTAGATGCATTTCTATTCATTAAGATGCACCATTTTGAGTTTCGAAAGTTAATTTGATGTGTAGATGGTGCAAATTGATTTTCATGATTTTGTCACATTTATATGAACAAAAAACAAGAGAAATCATGAAATGCATCTAATATACGTATATGCATCTAATTAAAAGCTAGAAAACATGTTATGATGCGTTATAATGCATCTAAGAGTATAGAGATGCATCCAATTTAAGTCGGTGCATCTCGGATATGCGGTTATATTTACTTCTTATCCTTCTTATTTTAAGAAAACTTCTCATTTGATCCTAACTCTATATATATATATATAGGGATGGGTTCTAGAGAAAACCTCATATTTATAGAAAACCTAGAAAACAAAACTACAAGGTAGATGTTGCAAATATGTCAAACTAGAGGGTTGAAAATGAAAATTTTTAAAAACAAGGGGAAAACTAGTATACACCCATTCTCATAACACACCACAGACATACACTCGTAACAAACACAAACCACTCTGACCACCGCCACACCGACGAAAATGGTCGCACCTCCGACCACCACTGCACCAGTAGCTTATGATCTGGTACCGTTAGCAACGTCACAGTCACCGACGGTAGAGGCACCGTTTAATCTTTCAGGTAATTAGTTAATTTTAAATCAATGATTTGATTACTTTTGAAGTTTTGTTGTAAGTTTATCATCATATAAACATGTTTTCTATCTAATATGGAACACATTTCGAAGGAAATAATGCATAAAAATGTGTTTGTTGAAATTGCACGCCATGTGTTTGATATAATGGCTGAATGTGTTTTATTATTACATTTGAACTAAACATTCACACATTTGTTAGTTTGATTAGGGCATCACTTAATTACAGTGTTTGTTTTGACATTAGTGCATCAAAAACTGTGTTACAACATAATAAGAGCACCATGTTATAAGTTAGTAAATCTGTTAGTTTGATTATTGAATATGCGCATAATCAAGGTGTCACGTGAATTGCAACAACATTTTTTTGTCATTAGTGCATACAAAAATGTGTTATTGCATCTCTTATTATGATAAGATCAGTATGTTAAGTTAGAGAATTTGTTTGTTTTTGCGGTTAGTGTTACAATTGAAAATTTTAGGGCATCTGTGTAAGACTGTATCAGGGCATCAGTTTTAAGAGTGTATTAGGGCATCGGTTTAAGAATGTATTAAGGCGTTAGTTTAAGACTGTATTAGGGCATCGGTTTAAGACTGTATTAGGGCATCAGGGTATTAAAACATTAGTTTGTTTGTTTAAGAAATATGTTTTACGAGCGTATTAGGGCATCAGTTTAAGAATGTACTAGGGCAACAGTTTAAGACTATATTAAGGCATCAATGTGAGTATGATTAGTGCATTGTTATTATATTGCCTTTTAGTTTCTTCTGATTCACATGAGACATAATCTTGATTAGTGCATCATTTCATATTTCGAGATATTGATCAACCCCGCAAGAAGCTGGGTGTTACCGAGTGATATAGTCTTTTGTTGCATAGTATCACGTTGAATTAATCAGATTATTGCTCGAAGTAGTGACAGTTTCTACACCAATTTCTGGTGTACCTGTTGCACGTGGTTGGACTAGTGTTTATGGAAAGGAAGTTGGCATCACTTTATTAAATTATTCATATCGTCTAGTTTTTGTTGTTTTTCGACCTTTGTATGCTGATATCTTTGTGTATTTGATATGCATATGGTTTTATTGTTTTTAGCTCCAATGTATGGTGCTGATGGATGGGAAAATGTTGAAGCACCTGTGCGAGCTACTGACCTGCTACAAATGGATGGGAAAAGAATTAAAAGGTTTCTACCTTCTTCATCGTTGCTTTTTAGTGTTGTTTAAATCCAAGTACACTGGAACTAGACATTAGTAATTAATAAATAGTACGCTTTCTAGAAACGGATAATCAATTACCGTTTAAATTATTTTTTGGGGAAAGGAAGATGCATAATCAGCACTTATGAATCGTTTTACATGTAAATCCCTTAAATGTCATATTTTTCCAAACAACCGAACAACTCATTCTCTGATGATCGCAACTACAACAAGTGGAACACATCCAAACACAAACTATTACAGCCCATTAGTTCCAGTTTACTTTCATAAGAACATGCCAAACACCCCTTAACACCGTATAATAAAAGTCCGATAATACTGTGACAAAAAACATGTATATGTACAATAACTTTTATCAAATGCACAACCAGGTATCTATTCATACACACGAAGGCAAAATTTCAGATCAGAACCTTCTTATGCTTTTGTATTCAAGGTATATTAGTCTCGTTTTTAATGGTTATTTTGTAATTTACTACATCAGGCAAAAAGTAGCTAATTTGTAGTCTGATTTTGTAGGATTGTAAGAGCACATTAGAGTTCTTTGTGGCACCTTTCTTGGTTCAAGAGTGGGAAACCAAAGACCAAAATGGTACAAAAAGGAGACCCTGCGGATTGACTTGATGAGGTACTCAGCTCATTAATACAAAACTGCAGACATTGTAGTTTTTAACACTCGGCATTGGTGTACTCACAACAAGACTGCCAAAAGGTAAGATATTTTTTCATATGGTGTCCTGAGGTTGACCTCCCATGTTCTTTTGATAAAAGTAGTTGGTCTTATTTGCGCAAAGCGAATGTTTCTTCCCATGCTGAACCTAGTTCTAGGGTGGCGAGCAGTGGACCGAATTTTGATCAGTTACATGGGTTCCAGCATAGCTTCTGATTTTAGTGCATCAATAAGTATCATTATGGAATCAATTGAGTATTATTAGTCGATCTTAGCTTCTTATTTTAGATAGTTTATATCTTAAGTAAATTAACCTGTAATATCTTTTACATTTGATTATAATGAAGCAACTATAGAGTGGATATTATTAGGTCATCAATGAGTATTATTAGGTCATCAATGAGTATTATTAGGGCATCAATTGAGTATTATTATTGCATTAATGAGTATTATTAGTCAATCTTAGCTTCTGATTTTAGATAGATTGTAACTTAAGTAATTTAACTTGTAAAATCTTTACGTTTAATTACAATGAAGCAACTATAAAAATAGATACTTGAAATTAAGTCAACTAGGATTATCTCATTATATTCCTATTTGAACACTTTCCACTTGTATGCGTCTTATTTAATTTTGTCATGCATAATTGTTAGAGACAATACACAGCTAAGTCAACAAGTTAGACCGTTTATGTAGTCTCCATCAGGTGCATATGTTAGTCCATTTGGTGTTGAGTTACCTCTTCATGATGTCATTGGCAAGACAAACAGTATCGAGTTTGGGTTGATCTACATTTCTTATCAATTCTGCTAGGGCGTCGTCACTTGCTGTTCGCACTAATGCTGTACAAAATGGCATAGCAAGGAAGATGATCGGGCTATTTTACTAGAAGGAGGCCTCACAAAGTCAGTATCAAGCAGCTTGCTGCAACCATCAAAGAAAACTTAATTAGGTTCGTAAATTATTTGATGGTTTCTTCATGTTTTTATCCGTTGTTTTTCAGAAATTCTTTTAGCTTACAATCTGAACATTTGGATGTTCGGATTTGCGACGATGGAAGAGTCTAAATCAAGCAACCTTAAGAAAAATGTAAGTCATGAAACTTGATCTCTTTTTTATTGGTCAATTCTTTGTTAAGCCGATGCAACAATCACGTATGAATTTACTACTTCATTTAGGTCTGAATTTGGGGGAATTTATTTTATTTAACTTATGTGACTGCACTAGCCTAATTCCAGAATCAGAAAAGTTTGTTACTTCATAAATGTGTGATAGATTACCGACTCCATCTTGTTTTAAGGCATCAATGAATATTATTAGGGCATCAATGAGTATTATTAGTGCATCATTAGTATTATTAGGGCATCTGTTTGTTATCATTTACGAAGATATTTTGTACACTAGAGGAAGAGGACTATCCCTTTATGATTATGGGCTATCCACATTTTGGTAGTATTTCTCTCATGAAAGTCTATTGGATTGCACTCGTTATTTTAATTTACCTAATGCTATGAGATGTTATCTTATCGTTATCATTATTTTTTGATGAAGAATCTTATCGTTATCATTGGTTTTACAACATTTTAGGTGTATACAATGAACTTAAGAGCAACATGAGTTGGAATAGCTACAACGATAAGCAAAAATG